>JZSA01005127.1:0-16291 GCA_000956155.1 Cotesia vestalis | reverse complement strand
AAAAATAATTTATGAACGAATTTTACTATATTCTACCCCAAAGAGGATTGCGGGGGCGTTGATAATGAAAAATTCCCGTTTTTAAACTATAGCTCCTATCGACTCCAAATTTGGTAGGAATCTTCTATAAGAGATGTAGAAATAATCTATGAACGAATTTGACGATATCTAACCTCCACTGGGGGTCTCGGGGGTGGCTATCAACAATGAAAATTTTTAATTTCTAAACTATAGCTCCTATCGACTCCAAATTTGGTAGGAATCTTCTATAAGAGATGTAGAAATAATCTATGAACGAATTTGACGATATCTAACCTCCACTGGGGGTCTCGGGGGTGGCTATCAACAATGAAAATTTTTAATTTCTAAACTATAGCTCCTATCGACTCCAAATTTGGTAGGAATCTTCTGTAAGAGATGTAGAAATAATCTATAAACGAATTTTACGATAACCCACCTCACAGAGGGTTGCGGGGGTGGGTATTAACAATCAAAATTTTTAATTTTCAAGCTATAACTCCTACAGACTCCAAATTTGGTAGGAATTTTTCGTAAGAGATGAAAAAATAATTTATGAATGAATTTTACGATATTCTACCCCCAAGAGGATTGCGGGGGCGTTAATAATGAAAAATTCCCGTTTTAAACTATAGCTCCTATCGACTCCAAATTTGGTAGGAATCTTCTGTAAGAGATGTAGAAATAATCTATCAATTAATTTTACGATATCTTACTCCACAGAGGGTTGCGGGGGTGGATATTAACAATCAAAATTTTGAATTTTCATACAGACTTAAAATTAATAACTCCTACAGACTTCAAATTTTGTAGGAATTTTCTGTAAGTGATACAAAAATTATCTAAGAACGGATTTTACACCGAATCATTTCTAATAAAGATCGCGGGGGTGGGTGTTAACAATAAAAAATCTTAATTTTTAAAATATAGCTTCAAAAAGCTACAAATTTGGTAAGGATTTTTTGTTTGTCATGTAGAGATCATCTCAATACGAATTTCGATAAATTCTACTTACGATTCAATGGAATGTGGAACCTGTGCAAGTCAAAATAATACTCCAATTGAATTTCAAGTCTAGATCTAAAACTACAATTCTATAAAGTTCCCAGTGGAGCGGGCGGATAACACCTAGTTTAAATAATAAAATTTTGAAACACTCTATTCAGGGTAATCAAAGATTCAGAAATACTGAATTAATCAACTGATAGGATAATGTTTATAACCGGTAACGATGAACAACAACTGAAATCATTCTATTAACTAGTAGTATATTACGATCCTAGGGCAAAAATTAACGACAAGTACAACAACAGTACCGATTTTTTCCTTAACGAAGATATATGTTCGGATATATATCTAAACTCTCATATTGACAATTTATACTTGATTAATTAAAAAATGTGTGGATTTACGTGTTTGCAAATGGATTCTTATCCATTACATTTGAATACATATCATCGTTAGTAAAAAATGATATTTCATCTTACTTCAGAAAATCTAAAGTCGTTCCATTTCATAAACTGATAATTATTTTAGTAAAGTTAAAGATGACTTCTCCCCAAAAAATTTTATTTTCGATAATATTTAACTTGATATATCACTGTTTTCTTATAGATTTACAAAATTGTTTTTATAACGTCATGGATTTTCCGAACTTTCTTATTTTTACCAGGCCGGCCGCTTGAGGTAATCGATAGATTCAAGGTGGGCCGGACAGATGATCTCTCTTACCATGATTTTTATTAATATTATTGTTAATTTTTACTGATAGGAACAGAGTGGAATAGCTAATAAGCGTTCGCCCCTGTAAAAATATGAGGAAATAGGGTGGAACGCTAAAAAGCACTCGCCTCTATTAAAAATAACTGGTGAGGATAAACATTATACAGTGCCCCTCCTCCTACGATATCCCTCTGTAAGACATCACTTCCCCTCATTTTACCACCATATTCCTTCAATTCAGTTTCCCCACAACACTCAGTAGAATTCACTTGCGCATGCGCTTGAGCCGCTACTATAAGTCAGCTGTTTACATATACATAGATATACTTATAGATAGTAATATTTAAGATTGTTGTGATATTAAGGTAGTTCCAGCATGAAATCACTTTTCGACAGATTTTGCTAAAAATTTTTTCTCGGGTTCAGAATAGTTTTAGTCATGAATTCCTAAAATCTTATAATTTTTGACCGTTTAGATCGCGAGATATTTAAAGACAAAGTTCGCGATTTTGAGGGTCTTGTCCCATTTAACGTATGTTAAATGTCCGGTCTCTTCAACTATTTTTTATTATATTAAAAAATTCTTTCGACAGAATTGGAAAACAAAGTAGGAGAGCGTTAAAAAATGTTTTTAGAATAAGTTAAAAAAATAAAAATAACACCTCACCGTTTTGTTATCGAGATATTCAAATTACAAATATTAATTTTTTATCCATTTCCAACCTGCTCACTTAACAACTTATAGTGATCTGGCAACGCTGTGCGCAACGCTCCCTGGAATAGTGTACAATAAAAAGCGGGGAATTCAAATCTTTCACAGTTTTAGTAAAATTCAGCTGCGTTACTAAAATATTAAAATCACAATTTAAATTAGTTATAAATAAATAAATGAATAAACATGAAACTTTTTTTTTCATTTCAACTTATATATTTAATAAAAAAATTATCATAAAGTAAGAACATAAAATTTGAATATAGACCACGAAGTTGTTCTTTTTCAATATTTTGTAAACTCAACACTTGTCTACATTTATAACATTTTTAATTTTTACCAAGCTCTAAGTACTCCACAATACGCCTTTCTTCTAGGTTAGGACTCATGCCTTTACTTTTTTCAGTAGACTCTTTTACTTTTTCTTTGACTTTTTTCATATCACAATAAAAAGATAATTTTTTTGATAAATTTTGGTTTTTTATAAATTGACCTTTGTGCCGTAATTGTTTGGGAATCTTTTTAATTTAATAATACTATTATTAGAAAGCGCAATACTATTTGTATATATATATGTATATATATATATAAATATATACTGAGACCATAGACAAAAATATATAAACACTCAGAGCAACGTTGCCAGATCACTATAACTTACAATATGTCATTGTATGTGTGAACGTCTGTGTGCCGAGGCTTCTAAATTTTTGTCCATAGTAAATGCTCTGTCTATACTATACCACGCTGTAACTACCTTAAGTTTATTTAAGTTTACAGAACAGCTTCCTAGGACCTCAAAACGTCGAGATCTGATCAGAACTCGATTTTCAAAAAACGGGGTGAAACCAATAACTTTCCGATTTTTGAAAATTTTCAATTATTTTAGCGGGAAGTTAAGAATATCTTATGTCAAGCAACAAAAATAATAACACAACAAAGCGTAAACAAAAGTTAATGCTTTGAAAGAATTAAATAATGGGGTCCCACAAAATGTTATTGCTAATAATCTTAATCTAACCGCGCAAACAATTAAAAACTGTGAAAAAAAATAAAAAAAAGTTTGATAATTTAGTGCAGGAATATGGTGATGAATTACCAGAAATTAAAAGAATGCGAAAAATAGAGAATAAATATGTTGACATAGCCACTTGGTTATGGTTTAAAGGAAACCGAGCTGTTGGGGTTCCAGTTCAAGGTACTCATGTACAGTTTCAAGCCAAAATCTTTCATCAAATACTGGCTAGTAAGAATAAGTTTTTGGCAAATAATGGCTGGCTTTATAAACAGCATCAGAGACACCAGATCCGTTACAAAAAAATCTGCGGAGAATAACTATCAGCGGATGTTGTTGCTGCCGATAAATACAAATCTGAGTCTAAAGATTATGTTACAGAGGAGGACCTGTCATTAGATGAAGTATTTAATTGTGACGAAAGTCCATTAAATTATAAAATGTTGCTGTCAACAACATTGACTGCAGCTTGTGAAGCTAGAGCTTTTAGTATAAAAGATAAAAAAGAGAGAATAACAGTGGCGGCTTATAGTGACGCATCAGGAACTTTGAAACTACCTCTTGTGTTAATTGGTAAGTCTGCCAAACCGAGAGCAACTAAAAATTTAAGGCACTGCCTGTTGATTATAAAAGCCAAAAATCAGCGTGGATGACATCCGTTTTATTTAAAAAGTGGTTTGAAGAAGAATTTGTACGAGTTGTAAGTGGATTTCTAGCCGAAAAAGGGCTCAAAAAAGCTGTTTTGTTTGTTGACAACTGCACTGCACATCCGTCCCTCACAAAAGGTAACTCATCAGTCCGTTTTTTTCCTCCAAATACAACATGCTTGTTACAACCGATGGATCAAGATTGTCTGGAGAATTCAAAATTATTTTATCGGAGTAATTTAATGGCACACGTCATTGATTCTGTCAATAATGACAGCTCTTTATTGGACAGTCCAAAAGCTATCAGTATGCAGGAGGTTATTTTTTGGATTGTTGATGCATGGAACCAAGTGTTTCCAGATACAATCAAAAAATCATGGATGATGGTATGTTAAGTGATAACAATGTTTATATAGATGTAACTTGATACTTAATTACTATAATTACTGTTTAATTTTTAGTTGTGGCCGTTAAATTCTATTTCTCAACATGAGGGAACTCCTTCATCTGATGAATCAACTGAGGTGATGAAAAATCATTGAAGTTTACCGAATGTGCAAGTCGATGATGTAAGGAGTTGGTTCCATTCTCAGAACACACTTAGCCCGAATGGTATTCTAATTGATGGTGATGATTGATATACTCAATGAAGAGGGAAATCTAAAAAACGTTGGAAATATTGCAACTAGTAATAGTTACGATATTCATAATGAATGTATTAATTTAATTATACCTAAAGTTTCAACAACGGAAGCCATAAAGGCTGTTGAAACCTTGACAAGATACTATGATTAGAATGACAATATGTCTAGTCAATTTATCACGTTATCTGAATGAAGAGAATTTTTAAAATCTCAGGCTGGAAACTTTGCGTTTGACAATTTATCTCTTAATTAGATATTTTAAAATTAATACATAAAAGTGATATTATTATACCTAATTTGTTTTTAAGATTTCATGAATAATTATTTTAAATCTAGATAATGAACGAGTGTATATTTGAAGGTTTAATATTATGTCCTATTTAACACCATATTTTATGTAATATCGTTAAGATACAACTTAAGGTGAGTTTCAATTTGAATTTAATATTTTTGTACTGTAAAACCTGGGTCATCATTTGATAAATGATAACTATGTTGACAAATGTCAGAAAATAAATAATTAGTTTTAAATATTTCGCGCTTTTTTTAAATATTTCGTAGGTCATTGCGCATGCTTCTATTTTTAATAGCTCCACCATTTAAGAGTGAAAGGGGTGCCACTATAAGATATTTTTCCTAGAACCAGAGCCCCGAGCCTGATTTCTTAGGAGGGAGCACTGTATTATAAAAATTTAATGATAAGAACAAGGTTAAATAAAATCCGTTGGACAAGATCTGAGCTCGAAGAGCTCTCCCGGTCGACTGACTTAGTTAATTATTTAGTTATACAGATGATCTGTGGCAGCCATTGTTAGGCCCAGGTTACACTTCGGGAACTTCGGATCCCATACTGACGCGGATATATTAACGTTTAGCAGAACGTGATGACTTCTTCTCGTTTAAAATTTCCGTTGCATCGTTACCATTTCAAAAACGAATCAACGAATCTCCTTTGGAATGTAATTCAGAGAATTACTTAGGTCACCGAATTACCCCCTAGTGCACGGCTAAGGGCTTTCGGAGACTGGGGTACCTAGTCTCTCGTTTTACAAAACGATTTTGGGATAGTAGCTAGGAGATTGGCGACACCTGGACGAGGAGGTACTCCTTGTCGGAACACCTAAGAGGAGGTACGGCTGGGCGTCGAGGTATTTGACGAGCCCGGTATCTCTATAGTTGGACAACCGAGCCTCTCTTGGTCGATAGAGGGAACTGAGGAGAAGTAGATAGATCCGCGGTCGCGACGCGAAGTTCTCAATAGGCTGCAAGTAGGTTATGGCTTGTCAGAAATATTTGTATATGTGTACATTAGATTTTAGGGTTAGAATTAAGAGAATACATATGTTTATTGTTTGTTGTATATTGTATATTGTATAGTTGTATCTTGGTATGCTATAAAGATTTTGATTTGATTCTTATTTTTGATAAATAAATTAACCTTATATTTGGAACCTGCGTTATTATTTGGCTAATATTAGTTAGCTGTAAGTTTAAATATGTTGCGTGATCCTTATCCAGACCCTGGACCACGACGAGCTAGAGCACGGGAAAGTCGTGTACAGCACGACGAGGCTTTAAACCCTTCCGCAACGTCACAAACCATTGGTGAACATGCTACCAATCGCCTTTCAATTAACGCGTGTTGCTTTATTTCCAAGACATTATTTCCGATGAATTCTACAACCTTTGTTGAAACAATGAAATGAAACACACAAAAACCATAATAAAAGGGTACAACACGATAACAAGCATATGTGTTGGTCTAATATCGAATAAACACACAAAAACTATGATAAAAGGGCGCAAATGATATGGTGTTTTAAGTTTTAATTTTAACACAGATTAAATTACCTGGCTTTGGTAATTTCAAAAAGTTTGGAAAATCTAAAAGTGAACGCCTCATAATCTCATTTTTAATAATAAGATTGATTAAAATAAAATACAAATACTTTTAAATCCATTGTCCACCCAGAGAAGAAAGGTACTGCTCATGTATTGTAAACGAACCTTATTTACATAGATATAGATATACAAACAATTAGTGGATTTTTGGTTTATTGCTAATTATAAATAAACTACATTGAATTTGACCATGATTTTCGAAAGGACTTAGTTTTAAATCATACTGAAGCGTATAAAAACAAATGGACTTGATCAATTAAGTTTTTCGGTAGTTATCGGGACCACGTCGGTTTTCATACATACATTTGACAGCCGGACGTTCACGGAATAACTTTTTTAAACATTTCTTTTATTTATTTAAATAAATAAAGCAAAATGTCTTTTTAAAATGCAATAAGTGTTGAGACTAGGGTTTTTCATGACATTTAGCTTAGTCAATCTAGCTAAGTCAATCTAGTACTACAAGATACAAAAGTATCAGTATACCTAGAGTAAAAAAAGAGATAGCATGTAAGAATTCTTATTTTGTTGCCATTAAATACTACAATAAACTACCAAATCATCTAAAAACTCTTACACATAATAATAAAACGATCAGAACAAAATTAAAATATTGGTTATTGTCAAATGAAAATAAACATAAATAATTAACGTTTAAATCTAATTATGAATGTTTCAAAGTAAATCAAATATTCTTAAAAAAAAAAAAAAAAAAAATATTCTTAAAAAAAAAAAAAAAAGTCTGTTTTTATACAAAAAATTATGAATGACAGGAAAATGTAATGTATAAAGTGAACAAGTCTTACCGGGCCTACGCGCAGGTGTCT
Organism: Cotesia vestalis; assembly: GCA_000956155.1. Taxonomy (NCBI): domain Eukaryota; kingdom Metazoa; phylum Arthropoda; class Insecta; order Hymenoptera; family Braconidae; genus Cotesia; species Cotesia vestalis. The sequence goes on along the minus strand of JZSA01005127.1, from coordinate 8,804 downwards.
ACAAACACCTCTGTAGGGACATGCATTTTATATTTCTACGATGTAATATGTATGTATATATGTTTTGTATCCTGGTATAAATAAATAAATAAATAAATTTATGCATAAACATTGTTCTACAAGTGCGATAGAAAATAAATAAAGACAATATTATAGTGAAATATTTTAGTGCAAGAATTAGCTTGGGTTTTGTAAGACGAGTGTAGAGCACAACTTCATCCGCTTCGGTTATGAAACGTGCAATTATCGATGTTATGACATCCATTGGTCAAATATTCCATTCTGTTTATGCTGTCTGTTTATTGTTTTTTATATTAAGTGACTGTTCCTTCATGGTGTTATTCGTACATGCGTTACTGTAGTAATCACCATGTGTTTATTTAGTTGATTTTTTGTTGTCTTTTGTGTACATTTGAGTTCTACAAAATGCCGTTAACAATTATTACTTCTCAAAAGGACAATAAACTGTTGGCTCATAATGGTATTTTATATGCGAAAAAGCGGATAAACGAAAATGATATTTCTTGCTGTTGTGCTGCCAAGTCAAAGTGTAACCTTTAAATTCACACGGATAGCGAACTTCGCACCGGTAAGTGTGATGTGATATCTAAGTATAAATGTTATTGTTAATGTTTTATTTATTCAATTTTATTTTGTTATTTAAGCAATATTAGAGGCACTGTGCCTGTCCACCCTGATTCAGAAAGGTGATTTGAAATGATTACCTTTATGTTAATTGTATATCTATATAGTATTCAAATCCGATGCTTTTAAATCATTTCAAATTAGATTTCTTAATCAGAGCATGATCATCCAGGCGATGTTGCTAGAGTTAATCGATGAATTAAAAAATACTCATGGCGGTGAATTATTTTTATTGCACAACAGTGGTGGTGATAAAAAAAGATTTTTAATCTTTACTACATTGCGGAATTTAAATTATTTATTCACTGGTGATCATGGGTTGGGAGACGGTACTTTTAGTTGTGTTCCTGGTATTTTTGTACAATTGTACGGTATTCATGGATTTAACCTAACAAGACAAAGCGTTTGTATGAAAATGTGTTAGAAATAATCCGTGGTGCTTTGCCAAATTATAAACCTGCTCGGATGATGACTGATTTTGAGGATGCGTTTATGGCTTTTAAGAACAAATTGTGGGGTGTATCATAAGCTGGTTGTTATTTTCATTTCAATCAATGTATATGGCGACATATGCAAGCTTGTAGCTTGAAAAAAATATAAGATACACATATCACTTTTGCCTTGAATTTGCGATTGTTGTCAGCTTTAGCGCCAACAGCGGGTGTACTTAAATGCCACGAGCTAATTACTGCGACTGATTTTTATGATGCACACGCAGAAGAGCTTGATGATTTGTTGAAATACTTTGAGGCTACTTGGATTGGTAAGCTTTGTCATAACAAAAAAAAATTAGGAAAGCGGTTCATCCTAAAGGCCATCCCTGTAACTTCCCGCTAATTCTATACCTGAGCGCTTAAAATTGTACTTGTGACATTTTTAAGATTTTTGAGCTCAAAATATAATTTATGTGATATTTTGAGCTCACTGAGTTCGGAGAGATAATATCTTGATGCATTTGAGCTCTCCCAGCTCAAAAGTCTGATAGAAGTTTCGTAGAACACTATTTTTGGATTTTTCAAATCGCAATAACTTTTGAATGGATCAACCGATTTTCACGCGGTTGGCGGCATTCGACGCAGTTTTATCATCCTCATAGGGTAAGTGTGGGTATTACCGCGGCTTGATGTGTACGTCTAACTTTAAAATCATATTTCAAAGATTCACTATAAAATATCGTCTTAATTTTTTTTTCTTATCGATAATCAACTTATTTTAAACTTTGAAAAAAATTAAGAGTATGATTTAATGTTGAATTTATTAAATAATCAACATTTGAAAAAAAATTGCAAGTGCTAGTATTACCGCGGACCTTAAAATGACTTGTGACAATTACCGCGCTACAATTATCGTGGATGTTACAATTACCGTGTGACAATTACCGCGGAATCTGATGAAACAAAAATTAATAGAATAAATTATAAGGACAAACGTTTAATAAAAACAACATAGTTTTTTTTTATAAAAAATGAACTTTTAACTTTAATAAGGCACAGCATGTTTCAATTTTGGTATATCTGACTAATACAATTAAAACTATTAGTTATATAAAAATATTTAATTCAGTCAATATCATTATTTTTCATTTCTGCTTCTTTTTTTTTGAAGTTCAGCGATTTGTCTTTTCAATTCAACTGCTTCTTTTTTTTTTTCAATCATGATTCTTCTTTTATTTTGTTTTTAATTTGCTTTTTTGTATTTTTAGATCGTTTTTTAGTTTTTGCCATTGTACCTGTTTACTATAAGATCAACAACACAATATATTGTAATTTTAAGGTTATAACTAAGTACATTTCAACCGCGGCAGTTGTCGCATCCGTCTGATATTACAGATGTTTCTATTACCGTGGTAAAGTACAAAAACCGCGGTAATACTGACATGCTTCAAAAGTTCGTGACAATTACCGCGGCAGTAAATTAAAAGTGAGAATCAATTAAAATTCAATATTTGCTAGATTTTTTGAGCATTAAAAAGTATAATCTTACTCTGAGATATAATAAATATAGATATCAAAGCATTATTTCACAGAAAAACACATTTTATTCGAACCTACAAATGCACACTAACTGCAAAAAAACGATAACATTTTCTTTTCAAACGATCAATTACTTTCTTATCATTTATAACAAACTAAATAATTAAATTTCATACAGGGTCGTTTGTTAATTACATTTTAGAAATAATATATTTATTGCTGAATTTTTTTGAAATTACAAACAATTGTGTTTAATTAGTTTGTAAAGTAATGAAAAAAATCCGCGGTAATACTCGCACCCGCGGTAATACCCACACTTACCCTAGATTAAGCCGTTTAAAAGTTATTAAAAAAAAATCACTCAAAAAAAAATTTTTTCTTATTTCTTTGGAGATTTCTCAAAATTTATCGGTCCTAATCGATTGAAATTCACAGGAAATCTAAGTTTGAGGCAACTCCTTAGAACGCCGTTTAGTAAGTTCCGATCGGTTTAGATGTTCGAAAGTTAAAAGCGACCAACACACATAGACAGACATAGTGACAACCTTGCGGGGATAGTCTGGAAAGCTTCCTGTGTCCTTCAAACGTCGAGATTCAGTCTTAACACACCCAAGATTTTTTTAATAATTAACAACACTTAATTCAGATATAAAAATCAGGAATCACAGTTCGAAATAAAACGTAAATTTTACCGATTGAAAAATTTTTAATATTTTAAAAAATTTGTTTTTCCCTGATGGAAACTGAATTTATATAAAATTATAAGATCTTTTATGAAAGTTCATCAAGCCATTTTTTTACATACAATTATATGAAATTTTATCGAATTTCATAAAAAATTTTCCTAAATAACACACTTAATTTGGTGTTAAAATTAGATAATGCACAATCACATTCTAAGCAATTACAGAGGTCAATCAAACATAACAGTGAACTCGTTTTTTTATGATAGGTGATTCAATTTTCTTTAATTATGTAGAATTATGTTAACTTAAGAATACATAGATCAATAGTTATCGATTTTCGAAAAACGGGGTGAAAACAATAACTTCCCGATGTATGATTATGTATTGATTATATAGAATTATATATGATTATATTTGAATTTTTATATAAAATATATAAAATCATATATAGACTAATATATTATATTTATATTTTATATAAGTCTATATATGATTAGATCTGATAAGACCTGAGTTACCTAGGGTTATATATGATTATATATGAATCTATATATAATTAAATCTGATTAGACCTGAGTTATCTAGGGCTATATATGATTATATATAAATCTATATATAATTAGATCTGATTAGACCCGAGTTATCTAGGGCTATATATGATTATGTATAAATCTACATTTGATTATATCTGATCAGATTTAATTGATATAGAACCAAATATATAATTAAACGTAAAGCTATGTACATAATTATGTCTCATCAAATGAAAAATTTTAAAATTACATTTATTAATCTATAATAATATATAATTAAATGCAGCATTTTTTAATAATTCTATATAATGATATGTAAACTGATATAACGATTTGTTAAATATTAATAATTGAATTTATTGAAAGGCAATTATTTAGTTTATTAAAGTAATAAATATCTTTTAACATTCAATAGATATTTATTTGAGAGGAAAGTTCATTTATTAATAGTTAATAAGTATTTATCAATAGTTAACAAATATTTATTAAAAGTTAATAAATATTTTGTTAAGTGAATTTGTCTTACTTGCAATGTCATATGATATGAAGATTGCTTATAAACAAAAATCATCTTTATAACTTATTTTCATTAATTACATTACATTACAATAACGTTTATTGTAATATACAAAATTCTATTACCTCTCGTAATTATCTTTTACATTTTTAAATATCAAAAACGTTAAGTTATTTAGTGATTTGAATTATTATCATGTATTTCAGCTATCGGGTTATAAAAAATGTCAAAAGAAAATTGCTATTTTTGCTTTTGATTTTAAATAAATATTGGTTAACTATTAACAAATACTAATCGACATTTAATAAATCGTATTAAAAAAATAATTTATTAACTAGTAATAAATATTTATTAAATCCCATGATGTTAAAAAATCACTTATTAACAGTTAATAAAGCTCATTAAATGTAAACAAATCCTTCTATCAGTGTAACTATACGTAAATCATATATAACTAGATATAAATCATATACAATTGTATATAACTTTTTTTATTCCGGTGGATATTTTATGATTACTATAAAACATTCTCTGTTTTCATCTCAGAGTCTGCTACTCCAATGATTAATAATCTTTTAAACTATAGTATTTTGTGTATGAAATAATGGAACTGTATTAATTAACTTAACTTATAAAAATCGATTATGTATACGATTTGCATAACTTGTAGTTATTTCAATCTTCGCTCTTCAAGTAAGTCTCGTAGGTAAACAAGTAGCATGTTAGTCTCTTAAGCGTCAGGTCCCCGGTTCGATCCTCGCGTACGCTTAATTCGTTTTATTTTTATAAAAATAATTATATATGATTAGATCTGGCTAATTTTCAGGTCTAATTATATATAAATATATATAATTAGGCAAATTCATTTTTTCTCGGGCTTATAAGAATATTTAGAAAAAAAATAATAATTTTCATCGATGTCAGAGTGAAAAAATTTAAATAAATCACCTAAGTAACCTTGTTCTTTTTTGTGGACTTTCATAGTAGTTCGGAGAACTGTAGATGTTCGGCACATTATAATTTGGCGATGGAGATGAAACTGAAGTGGCCTCTGTTTTCATGACTCTACTGATGGCATCGGATTCTAAAATTTCAGCATTACTACTTCCGGATTCGTTCATAGCAGTATTATTTTCTGAGGCATGAGAATGAGCTACAGCCAATTTCTCATGTTCAATAGACAGCCCCTTTACCTGTTGAAACAAACAATAAATATATTAGTGGCGAACGAAAAAAACGGTAGACCCTGAAGGCCATCTGTGCCTAGGTAGATAAAACTGCACTAATGACGTTTTTGAGCTCTTCGAGCTCAAAAGTCTTATCAAATTTCGATAAAACACGATTTTTTTCATTTTCAAACTATAACTATAACTTTTGAATAAATCAACCGATTTTCTTGCGGTTGGTGGCGATCGATGTAGTTTTTTGAGCTCTATAAAAAATTTAGAACAGAAAATTGATCTAATAAACAATTTCGAAGTTATTACAAAAAAAACACTTTTTTCGACAACGATATCTCACGAACGCATCAACCAATTCTGACGATTTTGGTGGCAATCGATGGGGGTTTTCAAGGTTAAGAGCTGAGTAGTTTTTGAGAACGATCGGTTCAGCCAATTCGGAGATATTTAAAAAAAATTGAAATGAAAAAACAACTTTTTTTTCACTTTTTTTGCATTTTTTCGAATTCTACTGGTCCGAATTGGTTCCAACTCACGGGAAATCTAAATTTGGCGAAGCCCTTTCGAATGCCACCAACCGCGATGAAATCGGTCAAGTCGTTCAAAAGTTACGAGAGGTTTATACACACACACACACACACAGACGTACGGACATCATCGTAAAAATAGTCAGGAAAGCTTCTTAGGGCTTCCAAATTTCGAGATCTGTTGAAACCTCGATTTTTGCAAAACGGGGTAAAAACAATAACTTCCCGATTTTTCGAAAATCATTGATTTTCTTAGCGGGAAGTTAAAAAAGTGACGTGTAGAAATTAAAAAAAATTTTTTTTCTCAATTTATTGAAGCAGATCGTTTTATTAAAAAAATAACACACACACACACACACACATGCATACGTACGGACATCATCGTAAAAATAGTCAGGAAATCTTCTTAGGGCTTCAAAACGTCGAGATCTGTTGAAATCTCGATTTTTGCAAAACGGGGTAAAACCAATAACTTCCCGATTTTTCGAAAATCATCGATTTTCTTAGCAAGAAGTTAAAAAAAAAACAAAAATTGAAAAAATGTGACTCAGTATTTTCATTCAATCATGTATTTTATTAGAAGTATATTGTTCTCATAGATATAATTTTAGCCCTTTGTTGGTTAAGCTATGAACATATTGCTGGTTAACACCAGCAATCACAATAGACATTCGTGAAATGTAAGCACCGAACACCCTTAGCGGCGCTCATCAAGAAAAATGCCGAAAGAATATTCAAGATCACCTGCATAAATATTTGTCAGATGAGCTGTAACTTTAGGTGAAGTATAAAAATTCATAGACATTAAGGTGCTTTTTTTTTCAACTATTTTTTTTTCTTTTCGGTCCCATCGTGAAATTTTATTGCAAGTACTCAAAAAAACAATTCCCTAAAATTTTGGGCCCTTAATATTAATGTTAAGTTCTCGACCAAGGCGTGTAGAAATTTTCCATTAAAAAAACACTGAATATCTTTCTCTTGTTATCCATTACTATTTTCTTAACTTATTATTTTTTTTTTTTTTTTTTTTAAGATGGTACGGTAAAAAGATTTTCGATAAAAATCTAAAAGTACAAAAACTTCATTATTAACTATTTCCGGAAATATTGATTTCAGCGACTTGGTGCTCAGGGCTTTTTTTGTAGGAAATTGAATTTTCCACAAGTGTAGTTCTTCATTTTTTCTGTAGCTCTTGTCATTCTCGAAATAAATGCGAAAAAACGCGAATTTCATGGGAAAATTAAGTTTAGAGGCCCTGTACTACCTCGCCGATTCGAATTACGGCTTAGTTGCAATAGTCACTTTTGTAGAACATTCAATTTTGAAAAAAATTCGTCCATGATCGAAATGGTAAATAACTTTCATTTTTTTTTAATTGTTCGTAATATCATATTCTTAATCCAATAGTTTGTAACGACCACGTTTTCTAATTTAAATATAACTAATAAATTAAATAAATCTCCGACTCGAAATTGGCTCGCCGGAGTCCAGGGTCATTAACGGGGATTGCATCAAAAATTACTAAATATAAACAAAACACTTCATTTGAAATAAATCAAAGAAAAAGAAAACCTCTATATCGACTTGATGATATACATAAACAATATATACAATATAAACGACACATAAGAACATTCTTTTCACACAAATACAACAAATTCGCGGTTTAGAATCAAAAACGCGGTTCAAAATCAATAAACAACACGGAAAGAAATACATTGCGAATATTCCTATGTCATTGTATAGCATTGCTATAAGTCCTATGAGTATAGGATTACCTACTATACCGTATGGTACCAAAATCTTTGCGTCTATTACACTGGCGCATAGTAGGCTTGACGTGACAGCATTGCCGCCAGCCCTATAGTGCATCGCAGATGTCGCAATGCTACTAGTTTTTCCCGCGATATTACTTGGCGCGACAATCAATAACTCTATCGAATTACCGCCAATATTTTATGGGTACAACTACCATACCGACATATAGTCCATTGAAAAGTTACATTTGGGGTTGCATTTTTTAGAGGACGCAATTTTATTTTTTTGATGTGTAGGGGGAGTCAATGTAAAGCTAAAACCAAGTTTGTGGGGTTGCCACCCTTGTCCCACGGCCGCCATCTTGAAAATAGGGGTTGAAATGGTTTTTACGATATATCTCTTAAACTATTTATTTGATAAAAAAAATTTGTTAACATTTTTTGTTGCAAATTAAATTCTCTACAACTTTGGTCTAGTAATTTTTTGTCGTAGAACTATAAATAAAAAAGTAAAAAGCGAAAATATTCAAAAATTCGACAAACAAATTTATATTTTTCGAAATAACTTTTTTTTTTATCATTTTTCAAAAAAATTATATCAGACCATCTTTTGTATTTTAAATTTCTTAGCGCTTATTTTGTATGATTACTACATTTTTAATCGTCTTTGTTCTAAATTGTAAGAATTTATATTTGTAAATATTTAGAGATGTCCAAAATCCATGATATATAATTTTACTGGTCTATGTTTAGAGATGTCTTTAGTGATTTCTTTACTTAAAGTTTCCCAAATTTTAATGTTTCCATTTTCCGTAAGATTCTTGATCTGTACGAATTATTGAAAAGCATTGTACGTGTGTACCAATAATGTGTCATCAGTTATTGTTTTTTTTTTTATTTTGTTATTATAATTTTTTTAATTATAAATTTTGCAATATTAATAAATTTATAATTAAAAAAATTATAATAACAAAATAAAAAAAAA
>JZSA01005118.1:0-30951 GCA_000956155.1 Cotesia vestalis | reverse complement strand
CAACCCTGATTAAAAAAAAGTATTGAAAAAGATTGAAAATGAATGTAAATGAATCCAAACGAATTCGCCCAATGCAAACTGTATATCTATATATACATACAATATAGACATACAGTTGCATAGGTCAATACTTTTTTTTAATCAGGGAAATTAAACATTTATTTTTTTAAATCAGCTTAAACAATTTATTTTATATCTAAATACGATGTATATATGAATTTAAATCTACTTAAACTATTTTACGTTCCCTCTTCAAATCAGGTGTTCAGTTCAAACAGCTTTATAGCTTTATACTTTATAGTCAGTCTGCGTTCATGCGTCGAAAGGAAAACATGTGGTGTTATCATAGGTTATTTTAAAAAATATTTTCTAAATGAAAACAACCAAATTATGTTGTTATATAAACAAGAAGTTATCAGATTCTTCATAATTTTTATATTGACATTAAATATTATACTCTCAAGGTCATGGGGTAAGTTTTCTAATAACAAATCAGAAATATGTAAATCCGTCATCCGTATCGTGACTACCATCAACGTTACACAACTTGTCACGTACGCCACTTAAAATAAATACTTATTTGTTAGTGCAATTCTCTATTTTCAATTGATTAATAATCTTTAAAAATATCAAGTAGCTTTAATTACACTAATAAACAAAATTTTTCATGCGTGAAGTATTTATAATTTATTTATTATGTAATTGTTATTTACTAGATAAAAATCAATGTTTAAGATACTAAAGAAGTGAATGCGAGAGTATTGTTGTCAAAAAATTAGTGTACATTACATAAACTCAATTTCGTTACTTCTACATTCAATTTTAATAACTTTTCCAAAAAATATACATTCATGTTTAATTAAATTATTACTTATTTTAAAGGTTATCGAAGGAGATGAATTGAATTAAAACACTACTTAATTTTAGTTCGTATTTAATTTTTTAATAATTTTTAAGAAAAATCACGGACTTTGAAAGACATAAACTCACCGAGAATGTTAAAAAATTTTAATTGTTAACAGAAAAGTTGTTTTGATAATTGATTTCATTTTTATCATAATTTGTTTCAAATTCAATTATTAATCCTGTAATATTTTTAGGAAAATGTAAAATTTTCTACTCTTATTAAAAAAAAAAAAAAGATTTAAAACGATTTAACCCATGAAAAATGTATATCTATATATTTGTCAATTTGAATCGTTTTTAATCGCTTTGAGCTATTTCGAATCGTTTCAAATCTTTTTTTCTAATCAGGGTACTTCGTGCAAGAATTTATTGAAATTAAAATTTAGATTTAAAGATGGGCCGTAGTATAAGTGATTTCAGAAATTTTTGTTTTTTAATCACGACTTGAATACATTTTAAAATCAAATGAAATGAAGTTCCCAGAAAGTGACATCCCTGATTAAAAATACTGATTGAAAAGAATTCAAAAGTATGAAATTTGAATTCTTTTCAATTATTTCAATTCTTCTGTTTGTATATATAGATACAGTTTGCATAGAGTGACCGCTTCCCAATTCTTTTCAATCAGTATTTTTAATCAGGGATATGATTAGTTATTGTGAAAAGCTTGATAATTGTTCGTTTAATATTAAAATAAAAAAATTAGAATGATCAAATTTCGGAAAATACATTTAGGGTAAGTGTGGGTATTACTGCGGTTTTTTCTGTGGGTTTTACTTCAAAAGCATTCTTATTAAATTTTTCAAAAATAACAATAATTTTTTTTTCGTAAGCCAAAGTTTGACTCAAAAAAAAAGTTAAGAGTGCGATAAACAAATATTTTCTTTAAATAATAAGCATTTTAAAAAAAGTTCATATGCATGTATTACTGCGGGTATGACAGGAGCTTGTTTCTATTACTGTGTGCCAATTACTGCGAATGACCCAATTACTGCGTTTCTATTACTGCAGATGAAATTCAATGACAAACAATTTCGAGATCCTTTAAGAAATGAATAAAATACGTTTGAAAGATATTTATTTGTTTAATAAAATGACTTGATTAGTAAAAAGTATTCCTGAAATAATTTGAATTCATATCAATAAACATGATAATTTAACACAGCATGCTTGAATTAATAATAATGACCGGAATAGTGATGTTTGACATAAAAAGCAGAGCCTTTATAGTAATTAAAAAATTAACTTGATCGAAGAAACACAAATCTTGATTTAAAAAAAATGATTTTTAATTTTTTTAAATCAATCAGAAAAATTTTTGAATAAAGTTAGATTCACTTAATTTCATGGAAATTTCTTGATTTGAAAGTTTTTCTGCTTAGTTTAACATAACAAATTTCTTATTATAATAACCGCTTGTATTTTTCATCAACTTCGATTTATTTGTTTTATTTTTTTATCAATTTTTTGCTTATAATTTATTTTAAAAATTATTTATTTTTAACTACGAGCAATTTAAAGGCTACTTGACAGGCAGTGTTTTTTTTATCGGTTAGAATGAATGTATTTTACACTCGCAGTAATTGGTACAAACGCATAGAAATAGAGGTGTTTCTATTACTGCGGATTATTGAAAACATTCGCAGTAATACAAACATGTTCAGTTTATTGGTACCTATTACTGCGTCCTTAATTAAATAATATTTATTGATCAAAATTCAGTTTTTAATACATAATTGATATTAAAGAAGGATTATCTTACTTTTATATGCAAAAAACATTAAGTTTGAACCATTTTATGTAAATAAAAGGATCTTTTAGTACCACTTCTTTTCGTACAGAAACTCACAAAAAAGCTAAAGTTTACTACCTGTATAGCCAGTAAATTTTAATTTATTAACAACAAAATGAATAATTGTTGTATGTGTAAAACTACTACACAAATATTTTCTTGAAGATTTCAATTATTAGCAATAATTTTTTTTAATTTAAAACGCTCAAGTACCATTTATTTATAATTGAAATAAAAAAATCCGCAGTAATACCTACACCCGCAGTAATACCCACACTTACCCTATCACGGCTCAGCTTTAAACTATAGTTAAATGTGAATTAAGTGCCCGGGAAAAAATGATTAGACATGAACAGGAATGAGTCTTCAGGCCTGATTAGACATGAAAAATGACCATGCCTGATCAGGTCTGATCAGGCATGCCAGGTTTGAAATCCCATTGTTACTTTTAATTGATTATTTTGCTTAATTTTATGGATATTGTACTTGATAGAGTCATACGCAATTCTCTATGATGAAGAAAAATAAAAAATAAATGATTACATATAGTTGTACAGCTGTAACACCAGCAGTCACCCATCCAACTACTAACCACGTTCAATGCTGCCTAACTTTGGTGATATTCGTGCGCCTTGAAGTTCCCGCCTGCTATGCTGCTATCTTATGTGACAACAATTCTATAAAGTACATAACGTATCAAATAAGTTTATCATAAATATAATATAAAAATTGATTTTATAATATATTTTGATAGTCCTAATTTATTCATTTAACCGAATCTCATTATAACATCACATTTATTTAAATAATAAAATAAGTAACGATTTTAATACTCGGCAGGAGCAGAGCAGACCAAAACACCCCATAGGAAATGTAACAAATTTTTTATTTCAAAATTATTTGAACGTAGTGATAAAAATAATTTTGCACATTTTGTAATGATCAAAAAATTTTTTTTCGTCAAAGAAAAATTATTTATCACATCTCTGACTATGCAAGTCTGATCAGATCTACCCGAAAAAAATGATCAGACCTGACCACGCCTCTTTATGTCTGATCAGGCCTGAAATTTGACATGGTTATGCCTGTTCATATCTGAAGCGTTAAATACGCTCAGGCATGATCATGCCTGTTCATGTTGGAAGTGTTAAATACGCTCAGATCTGTTCATGCCTGTTCATGCTAAGGACCAAATATGTTAAGAAAAATTTTTTGAATATGTTCAGTGTATGTACATGAATTTCGATTTATAAATTTGTAAATTATCTCTAAACGGCATATTTTATTATTCAATAAATAAAAGTGTTTTGATTGTCGTTAAAAACCTACCGAAGGGTAAATTTAATTAACTTTTCTAGGTATGGACAGGCTTGATCAGACATGAACATGCATGAGCGTATTTGACGCTTCAGTCATGGACAGGCATGATCATGCCTAATTTCAGGCCTGATCATACATGAACAGGCATGGTCAGGTCTGATCATTTTTTCCCGGGTGTAAAGTAAAATATAAGATGACTGAAATTTATTTCTTAATGATAAATGACGAATTTAAAAATTGTTGAAATTTAATAAATAACGAATAAATATGGTGAATCGGTTTGTAAAGAAATGGAATAATCGTACACAAATTCTCCCTATAAGTTGAACTTACAATAAAAAACATTGTCGTAAATTGTAGCAAAAAATCGAGAAAATGATTGACTGTGCCGACTACTTTTGAATGTGGTTTTCCTGTTAAGAAGGGTTTACACTTTTTTCTCTCTCGCCCTCTATTGGTCAAATGAAAGTATCTCTGCCATACTTGTATAACAAATGGAATCTTAAATGCATTTTACGCATAAATAAATGACAATTTTTAGAAAAGCGCTTCGCTCTTCGATGGATAATTTAATTATCTATCGAAGAGCGAAGCGTTTTTTTCGAGATTTTATCTTACACATGAGAAAAACACGTTTAAAAATTAACTATCAACCGCTCTTAATCTTATAACTACCAATCTTGTCACCATAGTCTCTTTTTTTAGGTATCTCGTGATTAGGTGTTTACAGTTAATAATTAGCAATTAGGTCTGATTATAAACAGCAGTCACAAAAGTTGTTATTAATATCCGTTCTAGAATTGAAATATTCCTTTCCTTGTATTATTTCACTGCTCATTAGTATAACTGAATCAAATTTTCGAGTCCCCATCAATGACTTGAGCCGTGTTATATCGCAGTTCCAGTTTTTATTTTTTATGCTTCTACATAATGCCTTTCTGGTAAAAACGTTTACAGTGACATCCAATAGACCTGCTAAAGAGTATCATAGTTCGAGAAATGATCGTCATAGGTATAATTTTTAAGAAAAAGCAAATAAATAAAAATTTTTCTTACTGTTATTCATTAAGGAGATCCACTCAAAGTAGTCAAATTTTTAAAACTTCCTGAAAATTTGTAAATTTAATCTACGTAGACTAACAATTTATAAAAAAATTAGAAAAGAGTAGGTTTCCACGTTATTCAATGAAATAACTAGGTTCGAAAATTGTAATTTTTTACATGTAGGTAAATAGAGATCCCACCAGCCGTGTATTTGGTTAAGAATTTAATACAATTAACGATTTTAAAAAAACTTTATTTTTATTGAATTTGATTGAAAAAACAATAAGCTTTCGATTGAAACAATAAAAAAAGAAAAAAAAAAGCCATTCGGCCACACTCTAAATGGAAGGTAGATTTCATAGAATTATCATTTTGTCTCAATAACTTTCGTTTAACATTGAATGCAATTTATTTTAACATACATAAGTAGGTTGTATCACATATTGCCTGAAAATGATTCAATTGAACTCTTAACTTCGATAAAATAACTAATAATTGTCAAAATGTTAATGTTCTATATGTCAAATTAAAGATAATTTCATGAGCTTTCATATGAATTTATCGAGAATCAGCTATTTTTTTTCAATCAAAAGTTATACTTTAATGAAATCACCATGTGATTTTCATATTTTGATAATTTTGAAGAGCTACCATTCCTAAACTTATTGACGAATTTCGCTCATCTTCGAACTCATTCAAAGTTATTATCCAAAGATTATGTGTGATAAATTTTATCTAGATCCGTCAAGAACTGTGAACACAATCGCGACAACATCCCGCGTTATATTACATAAATTTTTTAACTAACGCTATTTTTGAGCTTTACTCGACTAGTTAAAAAATATTACGACAAAATTTCGAGTAAATTCCGACATGAGGACCAATGCAAAAGATTGATTTTTATGACACCTACCTAAAAAAATGGGTTTCCGAACATATTACGAAGATATTTTATGTTTTTTATGAAAAATCACAAGGAACTCCCGTTCTCTTAAGTCATGTATTTGACTGGGCAATGCCGCTTGCGCAGTTACTCGGCGCATAAGTAACCGCAGTTTTTTAAATGCTGGAAGATCTCAGTAATTTTAGTTAGACAGTAGTCATAAATAAATTTAAAGATTAGGAAACTCCGGGGGTATTATCAAAAATTACAAGAGTAACATCGTAATCCCGGGCTAGATTTTCAATATCTTAATTTTTATAATTTTATAACTTAAAAATTACTATTTGGGTCATTCCATGTCAAATCGACAAATAGATGGAATCAACCCCTTTCGATTTGGACAAATCTTGGTCAGAAGTTTTCTTTTATCATATCACAAAGTTCTGCGAAAGGAAAAAAAATAAAAAAATTTTTTTCAAAAGATATGCAAATTTTCGCAATTTTTCCAGTTTTAATATTTTGTTTTTGTAATATCTCGAAAGCTATTATAGATACAAGAATGGCCTTTTATTTGTTTGTTTCAATAGCCCTAAGTGTTCCTAAGGGGACACTCAGGGCTATTGAAAAAAAATATATTGGAAAAGAATTTTAAAAAATGAAAAATTTGTCATTTTTTTTTTTTTTTCCAAAAATATGAATTTTTGAATTTCCAAAAAAAAATTTTTTTTCGTTTTTTGCTACTTTTAATTAAGGTAAAGTTATGCAGATACATAGTATTGTAATTTTGATCATTAAAAAATTAAGTGCATGACGTGGAAATACTAAATAATAAATTAATTTCAACTTTTTTTTTTTATTTTTTCGACATTATCTTATAAGTCATCCTTAACACATGATATAATTTCTTAACTTCTTAACGCATGACATAATTTGTCCTTTTTTTATTACACGCTTTTTATTAGCTTCATTTGTATGTTTGTATGTTTGTTTGTAACCGACTTCTTTGGGCGCGATTTTGACCCACTTTAAACCGCCTGATTTTGTTCAAATCTTGTAGATTTATCGAGGACCGATGACAATACACTAATTTGATAAAATTATTCCATTTTTAAATTTGCAAAATAAGATTTTTGTTAATTTATATCATTTTCATCTACAGTCTATAAGGCAGAAATTTTAATTTTCAACCATTATCTTTAGCCGATTTATCTAATTTTAACAAATTTTCGAACACCAACGAGAATTTTAAAGTCAACAAAGCATATAACAGTTTAAAAAAATTAAAAAAAAAGTTTTTATAAATAAACAAAACTAAAAAGTTTAAAATAAATAATAGTTTAAAAAAACTAAAAAACACGCTTTTTATAGAAAACCGAACTAAAAAAATAGAAAATAAGTTTTAATAAATTTAAATTAAGAATAGTGTTAAAAATTTCAATAAATATAAATTAATAATAGTGTAAATAAAAAAAAATCTGGAAAAAGGTTGACCCGAAAGGCCATCACTGCAACTTCTCGCTAATTCCATACCTATACGCTTAAAATTGAACTTATGACGTTTTTGAGCTCTTCGAGCTCTATATCGAGCTTTATATGTTACTTCGAGCCCTCCGAGCTCAAAGAGTTAGCTGTTCTAAGCTTTTGAGCTCTTCGAGCTCAAAAGTCTGATAGAAGTTTCATAAATCAGTATTTTTTGAATTTTCAAACTGCAATAACTTCTGAACGAATGAACCGATTTTCACGCAGTTAACAGCATTCCACCCAGTTTTTTAAATTTAACAATATACTTTTAAACACAAACTGATCAAACCGAAAATCTAAGAAAAATTTGAAAAATGCACTTTTTCCTAATTTTATCGACAACGATACCTCACGAACCAATCAACCGATTTTCACGTTCTTGGCAGCGATCGACTTGGTTTTATAGGCTCTAATAATTGTTTTATTTCATTGGAAACAATCCAAAAAGAAATCTCGAAATTATGTAAAAAAAACTCTTTTTTCAAAATTTTTCAACAACGATATCTCTCGAACAAATCGACCGATTTTTACGCGGTTTACAGCAATCTATGCAGTTTTTTAAGTACTATAAACAGTATGTTAACATAAATTAATTAGATGAGAAATTTTTGAGTTTTTATTGAAAAATTCCATTTTTTTGATTTTTTTCGATTTCTTTCGTTCACGATATCTCCCGAACGAATGAACTGATTTTGAAGCAGTTAGCGGTAATCGGCGGTCGTTTTTTAAGGTTAAGAGCTGATTAGTTTTTGGAATCGATCGGTTGGACCGTTTCAAAGTTATTCCAAAATAACCTTTTTAAAAAAAATTTTTTTTTGCAGTTTTTTTGAGATTCCTTGGACACTACCGGTCCGAATCGGTTCAACTCTGTAGGAAATCTAAGTTTGGTGGAACCTAATCGAATGCCACCAACCGCGTTTCGATCGGTCGAGCCGTTCAAAAGTTATACGAGGGTCACATACTTACACACACACACACGAACACACACGAACACACACACACACACACACACACACACACACACGGTGACACCCTCTCGGGAATCCTCGAAATGGCTTCTTAGGACCTTGTAACGTCGAGATCTGTTGAAAACTTAATTTTTGTTAAATGGGGTAGAACCAATAACTTCCCGATTTTCGAAAATTTTCAATTTTCTTAGCGGGAAATTAACAAGTTCGCTGAAATGTCTTTTGCTGCAATAACATTTTTCAATTTAATAGATTTACCATCTATTTGATCATTTTTCAGTATTTTATTACCTCTACCATCTATTACAATATCAACGATTTTATTTTTGTTTGCGCTCTTAATCACACTTTATTCGGATTTCTTAAAATTGCTTAAAATCAAACTTTCATTAACAATGTGACTCGTGGCTTCTAAGTCCGCTATAAATTCTGTATTCAAATTTTTATTGTAATTCGTCTTACCTTCTGACTTGCCATATTCATCGTACTCCTCGTTACTATCTTCGTGACTCACTGCCTCTACCTCATACTCAGCTCTCCTCGCTGTCGTTTGTTTTCCCGCTCTTCCTGATATTCCTCGAGCTCTTGTTTCCATTAGACACTCCTCTAATGTTTCCTTTTGGATTACCTCTGACGATGCTGCCTCTGCTTCGAGAGTTGCTTCTTCCTCATGTTTGTTGGAGTGGATTCAACTTGTTTCTTTTAACTGGAGATTCATAGTTACTGTTGTCTCCAAAGTCTCTCATATAAGAACCTGTGCAGTCTTCACTCTTGTGATCAGTGATGAAGTTACATGCATAGCAAGTTCACTTATTTGTCCAATTTAATGGACACTTATCTTGCCAATGTCCTGCTCAGTTGCATCTAAGACACTTGTCGTCGTTATTTTTACTCTTTTGTACTCGTACTCTTGACACTAGAACATTTTTATCAACACCTCTTCGTTTACTTGCATCGTTGTCTTCTTGTATACGATACATAGTCTTTCTCAGTACCTCCATGTTCAAATCTTCACGCCTGATGCCAGATATGGCTCCTATAATGGCTTGATAAAATGTTGAGCGCTTCTCTTGGTCAGTTAGTTCATTAAGATATTCAGTCATCTCATGTTCTATAATAATCTGATCAAATCTCTCTCAGAACTTATGTACACGTTCATCTTTATTCATTCTCAGATTATTCCGTTGAGTTCTAATGAAAGTTAGTGTTGAGCTGACTTAACTTTTTCTACAGTCTCTTAATTTCTCCAAGATATCCTAAGGTCAGTGATGCCAACTTGGGGGTTTTCTCCCTAAATTTAGGATGAAAAAATCTACACAGGGAGTTTTTTGGGGGAATCGATTTTTGGGAGTATTTTAGGGTACAAAATTCTAATTGTGTTTTCAACGTCCCACTAAGAATATCAGAGATTTTAAAAAATCGGACAGTTATTGTTTTACCCCATTTTTTTAAAATCGAGTTTATTTTATAATATTATACAAAATATTAGATAATATACAATATTTTATATCATAAACTATAGAATATTTGATATTATATATTATATAATATGATATAATAAAACATTCATCAGATCTTGACGTTTTGAGGTCCTAGGAAGCTTCCCTAAATGTTTTCGAGATGATTTCCGTATGTCTGTATGTGTGTGTGTGTGTGTGTGTGTGTGTGTGTGTGTGGGTATTTGTGTGTGTGTGATTCGTAAGAGATTGACCAGACTAAGATTTTGAATATAATTTGAATCGATTTGGACTAGTAGATTTTGAGAAATCTAAAAAAAAAAAGATGAAAAAAATTTTTTCTAAGTTGTTTTTTTCGGAATAACTTTTAAAGGGCTATACTGATCAATTCTTGAAACTGATTAGCTCTCAAAATCTAAAAACAACGTCGATTGACGCCAACCTAGTCAAAATCGGTTGATTCGTTCGAAGGTTAGATGGAAGTGACTATGACTCTTATTGTAACAGCGGCCCGCGAAAAAGAGATCATAGTTAAGCAAGTAACGTCCTCTCCGTGGGTTCCACTATGAGTAGGTGACGGACGTGTTGATATTGTTTTGCGTCCAAATATCACCGAAACCAACAGTTACCGCTGCGAAACCCTACAGAGTAAGGCCTCGTGTCGTTGCCACGACGTGCCACCCACCGTCATGTGGCAACGCAGGTAAGGGTAAGGTGGTAACGCAGTCGTTGAATGGGTTTGATACGGTTGACTTAATACGAGGACAGATCGACATTACATCCAACTCCATTCACATCTGTCCAGAAATAGCGTAAAAGCTTGAAGACAAGATTTTTTCTTGCTCTTGAACTTGATTGTGCTTTTGTTATGTGGAGGGTGGGGCAAATATACGTGCGACTGCAGCTCTTTTAAGCCCAGGTATCGACCTTTTCGGAGGTAGGCGAAAGCCTCACCATATATTCTTCGTTCGTAGGTTATCGTTGACGAAAGAAAATCGAAAAAAGTGTTTTTTCGGAATCACTTCGAAATTCCCAGTTCGGTCAATTTAAACTTAAAGATTATTCATGGGGTTAAAAAAACTGCGTCGAATACCGTTAACCGCGTGAAAGTCGGTTCTCATTCAAAAGTTAGTGCGGTTTGAAAATTTAAGAAATAGTGTTTTATTAACATGTTATCAGACTTTCGAGCTCGGAGAGCTCAAAATGATACGAAATTCATATTTTTTAGCTCGAAGAGCTCAAAAACGATGTAAGTACAATTCTGAGCGCCTAAGTATGGAATTAGACGGTAGTTACAGGGATGGCCTTTAGGGTCAACGATTTTCCTAAGTTTTTATCTTAATTGCCTTACCCTTCATACTCCATACTTGTATACAATAAAAATTTACAAAAAAATTTTAATTGATCAAATGATATTACTGTCATTGATGGTTACTAGATAGTGCTGATGCATATGTCTGAATAATAGTCATAACAGCTGACAGCTAAATTTAGAATTGTTGTTATTAGCGCAAAATAATTGTTTATTTGAAATAATGTAAACGTTAAACCAATAGAACTATACTTGATTAAAATTTTGAGTTGCGCTTTTAACAGCAGCTGTATTTAAGCATTTCCTGAGATATTTCGGGGTGAGAGGATTTATTTGTTTTCCATAGAATTTTTAACAGGAGATTCAATTAGGCACTTCCGACCAAATTTTGAATTGTCAGCGGAAATGTCCAAACTAAACTTCCGTTAAAAAATTCTATGAAAATCAAATTTATCGTCTCACCCCAAAATATCACAGGAAACGCCCAAACGCAGCCCCTGTTAAAAGCGGAACTCAAAATTTTAATTTTAAAAGGTTCCTCACGGAAGTTACATTTTGGCACACCCTAATATATATACTAGCGACCCGGCTACGCGTTGCTGTGGCTGAGTGATTTAGAAAACGTGCACAACACTGAGAAAATTTGAATTAAAACGTAGCGCCATCTACGATATATTTATGTCAGGCAGTACTACAGTTAACTGTAAGGCGCCATCTGTTTTAGACTCATGAAACTTACAATTAATAACAATAATCAACATAAGTAATCATTTTATTGTTAATTAATAAATATTGCGACCATAAATTGAAATAAAAACTATCCTATCTTTCAAGTTGGAACAAAACACACATTTTAAAAAAAAATTAATTAAAGTCGGTTAAGTAGTTTAGGAGTCCATCGCGGACAAACACCGTGACACGTGATTTATATATATTAAGATTAAGAAGATATATATATATATATATATATATCTTAATATATATATTTCTTGTGTGCGTGTGTATGTGACTGAACTCCTCCTAAACGACTGGACCGATTTTGATGAAATTTTTTGTGTGTGTTCAAGGGGATCTGGGAATGGTTTAGATTCACAATTTTGTCCGCTGGACAGTGTTTTTTTAATTAATTTTTAATTTATTAGTAGTTGTTGATTTTGGAATGTTTTACATTGGATCCGACAGACGGCGCTACCATCGCAGTGTCAAATTAAAGACGTGTAGACAGGACAACGTCTGTCGGGTCCGCTAGTATAATAATATATAACTATATATAGTTATATATAACAATATTGAATTATATATTTTTACTTCTAATTAATTATTTGGTTACTTTTATGGATGTAATACTTGATATGGTCGTACGCGATTCTATATAACCAATTAAAATACTGAAAAAAAACTTTATACATAATTTTGCGGCTATAACACCTGCGGTCACCCATCCAACTACTAACCACGCTCAATGCGGCTTAACTTTGGTGATATCCGTGGGCCTTGAAGTTCCCGTCTGCTGTGCTGCTATCTTATATGACAATGATTCTATGAACTGTGTGTGTGTGTATGTATGTATGTATGTATGTAATGAAAATAGTCTTTGTTTGAGACTCAATCACGCCTACACCACTGATCGTATCAACATGAAACTATGACCATTTGACGCGAAATTTTTCCTAGATGGTTTATGGCTATTTATTTTTCGAATTCTGACATTCCTTCATTTTTTTTATGCTGTTTTACTTTCATGAACATTTGTCCTGCTAATAACAACAAAAGACAATATAGCGGCAGGATGGCCGAGCGGGCTAAGTCATTATATTATTAATTCGTTCGTACATCATGTCGTGAGGCGAGGGTTCGAGCCCCGACGATTAATAGAATAGTTCCAACGCCAACTGTCGGGGTCGCTCCGGTAGCCACTTGTACTGGCATGGGTTTTCTCTGTGGTTTCCCCATGTCACTATTCCAACAGCCATTAAAAAGAGGTGAGGAATAGGGTAAATGCAGTACAGGAAACACAAGTCGGTCCACAGCCGCAAAAGATACGCAGTTATTATAGAAAAATTTGAATGCAGGAAAATTGAACGCAGTAAAGTGATAAAATTGTAATAAAGCAGTACTGATACTGTTGTACAATGTAAAAAAATCATTTAAAAAATTTATTTACTTTTGCTATGTAGAGGTCAGTTAAGAACTGATTTTAAGAAATTCATCTCCCAAAAGGGTTTGCAGGGGCGTTAACTATGAAAAATTCTCGTTTTTAAACTGTAGCTCCTATAGACTCCAAATTTAGTAGGAATCGTCTGTGAACGAATTTTACGATAGCTCATCCCGAAGGGGGTTGCGGGAGTTGATATTAACAATGAAAAATTTTAATTTTTAAGCTATAGCTGCTACAGATTCCAAGTTTAGCTAGAGTCTTCTATATGTGATGCAGAAATGATCTACCCATGTAGGAACTGCCAGAGTTGAATGACGGGGCCTTGCCTCGCCCAGTACTGGGCAACCCAGCTTGGCGCACCGATATTGGGCCAAGACTGGGTAATCAGCCTTGGCCAACCCAATGATTACCCGAGCCTGGGCCAAGACTGGTTCGCCATAGAATGGCCGAGGTAAAAGAACCCAGCCTTAGGCCAAGACAGGGCAACCAAGCCTGGGCCACGGCTGGAAAGCCTAGCCATGGCCGTTGAATGGTAACTCATACTTGAGCCAGAATTGGGTAACTTATCCTTGGCCATTCAATGGAAAATCCAAAGTTAATTAATCATTAAGAAACAAAATTTTCAACAGCAAATATTTATTGTTTAACGAATATTTGTTAGCAAATGATAAAATTGAAAATTCATTATTTAACCAAAACAATTGCATGTTGTCAAAATTGATATGGTCTTACAAAAATTAAAATGTAATAATTTACAGTTGCATTTTCGTTATTGATAATTTTAAACAGCAAAATTTATAATAAGATATTGAAAATATACAGAACAATGTACTAAATCTAACATCATACAAGAACTTAACTCTTGAATTTTTCTAACTAATAAACATATGTAAAAAATAGTTAATTTTTATCAAAACACAATATTAAATAACATAAATCATATAAATGATAAACCATCAACATTTCGTCACCCTATAGATTTAGTTTATAAGAATAATGAGATGTGCATTAGCTCATCGGTCGTACGGTGTAGGGGTTAGTGATCGGTCTGGTAAGCGTGCGGCTCGGGTTCGAATCTCAGTTAGAACGGAATGCGATTTTCACTTTATTTCTATAATTATCGAAAGATAGGCTTAAATTAAGAGTCAAATGGTCTGAATTTGCGTTAGCTCTACATGAAAAATAAAATAAAAAGATAACACTTAAAAAATTCTTTCTTTATCATTTTTTATCGAATGGCATGGGCTAGACTTGAAAATTAACTATGGTTCAGTCCTAGTTACCAGGCATGGGCCAGTTCTGGTAACCAGGCTTGGGTCGGCGTTATCATTCCAGACTTGAACCAAGACTTGGCCAACTCTGGTTTACAAGCCTGGCCCAGAGATGTACATAGTTGGGCCAAGCCTGAGCCCGCCATACTTTCCTACATGGGTAAGAGCGGATCTTACAACAACCCACTGCCAATAAGGATTGCGAGGGTGGGTGTTAGAATGTTAAATGTCCATCTCCAAACTGTAACATAGGAGTGCGGAGGTGTTAATTATCAAAAAATTCATATTCTCCAATTACAGTTCCTGCAGATATAAAATTTGAAAGAATTTCAAGAGAAACAGAAAATTACAGGAATTAACCTCCAAGGTCAACGGTTTTAAATATTTTTCTTTCTTCACAATTAGATATCAGCTAAAAACGAATTTCCCGATAATTGACTCCATATATATAGTATGTAAGTAATGTCAGAGTGGTGAATAGAATGTAAAAGAATGTTTTTTGTTATGAAATGTTATAATGATTGCACATTGAAAGTTAAAATGAATATTAGCTAGAAAAATCGCATGGATAAAAGTTACAGGCTAATTCGATGGAATTTAGGACTTGTGCAAGTCAAAACAATATCGATCCTTACAATTCTATCCATGGGGCATGACCCTAAAGGCCATCCCTGCAACTTCCCGCTTATTCCATACTTAAAGCTTTCAAAATTTTACTTTTTACGTTTTTGAGCTCTATAATTTTCCAGTCATTTCGAGCTCTCCAAGCTCCAAAATCTAATAGAAGCCATAAAACACTATATTTTGAATTTTCAAACAGCAATAACTTTTGAATAAATGAATCGATTCTCACGTGGTCGGCGAAATTCGACGCAGTTTTTTGAGCTTCATAAAGAATGTTTTAGTTCGAATTAATCGAACTAGAAATTTCGAAGTAATTCCGAAAAAACACTTTTTTCGGTTTTTTTTTGACAACGATAACTCACGAATGAATCAACCGATTTTGATCGGGTTGGCAGCGATCGACGTGGTTTTTTTATGTTAACAGCTGATTAGTTTTTGGAATTGATCGGTAAAGCCGTTTGAAAATTAATCCAGAGAAACCCTATCTGAAAAAAATTTTTTTCGTGGATTTTTTTAGATTTCTCAAAATCTACTCGTCCGAATTGGTCCAAATAGTATTCAAAATCTAAGTTTGGCCAAGCCCTTTCGAATGGCGTCAACTCCGATGAAATCGATCAAACTGTTCAAAAGTTATAAGCGGTTCACATACATACATACATACATACATACATACATACATACATACATACACATACACATACATACAGACATAGTGACAACATCAAGGCGGTAGTTAGGGTAGCTTCCTGTGACCTTAAAATGTGAAGATCTGATGGAAACTCGATTTTTGCCAAACGGGGTAAAACCAATAACTTCCCGATTTTTTAAAATCTTCGATTTTTTTTAGCGGGAAGTTAAAAATAATAATGAAACATAAAATTTAATTTATTTCGGCGAAGCGGGCGGGAACGGTTAATATATATATATATATATATATTTAAAGATCATGCGAATAACATCGCATACAAGATTTTTAAAGAGACTGAAAAATTTTAATACGAAATGAGTGACTAAGTCAATTATTTTCATAAGTTTCCATTGACGTTGACTAACAATTTTGAAATTTTTAATTTACAGATGTTGCAGTCACCATCGGCCGTGAAGTCAACTTTTTTTCTAATAACGGCACTTTGTTAAGACGCATAAAAAATCGAGACTCAATGGGTTTTTCTGGAATAGCTTTCGATCAAATATCTCATATGTTATTTCTGGGTGACTCAAGTAACAATGCTGTGAAGATTTATTCCAAAGATCTTCAATCTAAAGATCCTCAAATGAATATATTATTAGACAGTAAGAATTTTACTTGACCTCTTTTATTTTTTATTAGTATTGATGCATAAATGTTATGGAGTGTACATGTGTATACATTTTTACAAAATTTTTCATTTATTTGACAGATAAAGTTGATACTCGGACAATGATGGATATGGCTTATGATCAATCTTCACAAAGCTTATTTTGGACTGACAATAAGAAACGAGCAATTTTCAAAATGGACATTAATTTCTTTAACACATCGAACTCGCCAGAAATGATTTTATATTTGATAAATGAAAATCCTCAAGGAATATCAATAGATTTATGTCATCAACGTTTATATTGGGCAAATAGCAATAAAGCCCATCCAAGCATATCAAGCTCAAAACTTGATGGAACAGATTATACTGTCGTAATTAATGAAGATTTGTATCGACCCGTTGCCGTGACTGTAGATCATTTATCTAATAAATTGTATTGGATTGAGTATGGTGAAGGAATTCATTTTAATATTGAACGCAGCAATTTAGACGGAACTAGACGTGAATTATTAGTAAATAGAAAACATCAACAGCCTTTCAATATTGCCGTAGATAACAATAGAATTTATTGGTCAGATTGGGTTTATAAGGCAGTTTGGAGTATCAATAAAAATGTGCAAGATGATAAAGTACCAAAAATATGGAAATCATTTCGTAATTATAATGGAGATGTTAATCCTACTTCGATAATTACCTACAGTAATATTGCTGAAGTTGAATGTGTTGTATTTGAAAGCGAGCCATCATTAAACCGCTCTGTTTTAAGTGATGACAACGAAAATTATAGTGTTGTGATGGAAAGCAATGAAGATCATTATGGATCTGTTATAACAAACGCAGAGCTTTGTTTAAATGATGGATATTTTAATAATCTAACCAATACATGCCATTGCAAATTAGGGTAATTATAATGTGTACATTATACTAATACGAAAATTTGAGAAATTCAATGGAATTATCAAATTTTTTTGTATCATAATTAGAATCATCAATGACATCTTATAGTTTAGAATTTAATCAGCTCTTTTCTTCGCGAAAATGTCTTACATAGCACAATCCATGTCAAAAGTGGTTCTTTTATTCAAGTAATACCATAAATCGAAAGTAAAAAAGAATTTTTTTTTTCGTTCAAGAAAACTCTTGGATCATTCCATGTGGAATCTGTAAATACTCGAACTTGAATCCTTTCGATTTGGATAAATTTTGTCTTTATAAAAGCTATTTATTACAGCTTTTTTTATTTACATTAACCTCCAAACGATAAATTATGAAATGTGTAAAGATGATAGAGATAATTTACATTTAAATAAATATACTCAAATTACTATTGTGAATTTACTCTACCAACATACATCTAAATGATGGCGAGTTGATTAAGGCAGATCTAAATTAATGTTAAAAATTTTCTTTCCGAGTGTATTGGTATTCCTACTGAAAAATTAACATTCAATTATGTTTTTAGCTTCAACGGAGATCTTTGTGAGAAATCAGTTTGTGATAACTGGTGTGTTCATGGTGAATGTAGCATACTTTTTGATGGAAAACCCGATTGCAAATGTCATTTAACCCATCAGGGATTGCGATGTGAAGAAGAAATTTGTTTTAATTATTGCTTCAATGATGGAGAGTGTACAATCCACAATAATAAGCCAGTCTGTTCTTGTAAATATTTTCAGGGTCCTAGATGTGAAGAAACAGATAATGTTACACAATTATGCACAGTTTTGTGTGCGAGTCCGTTATATACGATGTATGAAAAAGAAAATAATAATTTTTGCCGGTAAGTTTGTAATATATGATTTTTACAATATTTTTGCTTCTTTATTTGACCCTTTTCTCCTGATAATACCGGCACACAAAATAAAAAGTGGTCAGTACTTTTGACTGGATCTACTATGACTAATGTTTTTCGATGTCCTGAATCCGAATTTGGAGCCCATTTTGCTCCATCGGACTTGAGTTTCAAGTAAATTGCCAAAAACACTAAAAATGGTTGGAAATCGCGAAAAATTAAAGCGCTAGTGTAATTTGAACTCATGTAAAAAAATTTCTTATTAATTATACCCGGGAAAAAATGAATTTGCCTAATCATATATATTTATATATAAATTTTTTTATAAAATATATATAATCATATATAGACTAATATATTATGTGTATATTTTATATAAGTCTATATATGATTAGATCTGATAAGATCTAAGTTACCTAGGACTATATATGATTATATATGAATCTATATATAATTAGATCTGATTAGACCTGAGTTATCTAGGACTATATATGATTGTATATAAATCTATGTATGATTATATCTAATCAGATCTAATTGATATAGGACCATATATATAATTAAACGTTAAGCTATGTACATAATTATGTCTCATCAAATGTAAATTATAAACTTACATTTATTAATATATAATAATACATAATTAGATGCAGCATTTTTTAATAATTATATATAATGATATGTAAACTGATATAACGATTTATTAACTATTAGAAATTGAATTTGCTTGAAGACAATTGTTTAATTTATTAAATTTTAATAACTATTTTCTAACATTCAATAAATATTTTTTTTTTTATTAATTGTTATTTAGAGTCGGTTTTAACTGCTGTGGTCATATCGCCGACTTTAACTGTTGGGAGTGGCACGTTGGGGACTTTTTGGGTTGTGAAAATCTTAATCTACACGGCAAGGTTCGAATATCAACCAAGATGGTTTCGAAGACCAGCTTGGGATTCGAATCCACGCCTGGCCGGTGAGCCAGTCCGAGTGCTCTATAGACCATGCGACTTAGACCACTCGGCTAACCTCACCGGTTCAATAGATATTTATTTGGGAGAAAAGTTCATTTATTGATAGTTAATAAGTATTTATTAATAGTTAACAAATATTAATTAAAAGTTAATAAATATTTTGTTGAGTTAATTTGTCTTACTTGCAATGTCATATGATATGAAGATTGCTTATAAACAAAGATCACCTTTGTAAATTATTTGCATTAATTACATTACATTATAATAACGTTTATTGTAGCATACCAAATTTTATCACAGCTCATAATTATCTTTTCAATTTTTTTTTTTAAATTGAACTAAAATTTTTCCCTTTTTTTTTTTAAAAACGCCTTTTTAAATTTTTTTTTAAGAAACTCAAATTTTACGACGCTGTAGAAAACAATTTTTTTAAAGTATTATTATTTAAGATAGGATTCGAATATCTTCGATTTTTTAACCCACTATTTCTTTTTTTTTTTTCCAAAAATCCGCGTTTTTTGATAATTTATGAATATTTTAAATGAATTTCAGCTTTAAAAACTATAATCAATACCAATCAATAGTAACAATCATCCAAAGTACTTATTAGTGCAAAAAGAAAATTATCTTTTCGCAATGAATCGAGTAAGTTCAGTACTTTGGATGGTTAGCACAATAGATTGAATGCAAAAATATAATTATTAAACTTCATGCTATGGAAATCAATGATTTTCTCACTGTCTGTATGTGTTTCTTTTTTTTATTGATTATAATTTTTTTAGGTTGAAATTTTTTCAAAATGTTAAATTCATTTCATTTATAAATTACCGAAAAACGCGAATTTAAAAAAAATGGGTCAAAAAATCAACGATATTCACAAAAAGGTTTTTTCAAAAAAACGCAAAATTTGAGTTTAAATTGGAAAAAAAAAATCAAAATTCACTTTTTTCATACTTTTTTTATTTTGAAAACTTGTGTTTTCAAGACAAAAAAAAATGACTCCATACATTTAAGATTACTAGAAAATCGAAGGCGCTTTGCGCGCTTCTTTCAAAATGTTTATCATCAACAATTTAATTAATCAATATTTTTACAAATCTTACTCATTAATATTTTACCGTTACCATAGCAGCCGTTGCTATAGTAACCGTTGCCATGGTAGCGATTACCAAAGTGGTCACCATAGCAACGAAAAGTGACAACAATGAAAACATTACATCACAATTTACTCGAAACTCAAGCTCGATGGAGTAAAATGGGCTCCGAATTCGGATTCAGGAAATCGAAAAACATTAATAATAGTAGATCCAGTCAAAAGTACTGACCTATTTTTTTGTGAGCCGGTGTAATAAATCAACCTAATTAATTAAAATTCAAAAAAATTTTAATCTTTCATTAGCTTTAAATATTTTCAATATTCTTGATTAAAAAAAAAAAAAAATAAATTTATTCCAATCCTTTTGGCCATTATTTTTCTTAAGGTTAATATTTCCGTTTAGTGAAAGGTACAAAATGTGCTTATGAAAATTTTTTGCTTCTAATCAGTAATTGAAAATAAAAAAAGCTTCACAAAATTTTTATTATTAAAAATAAAGGAATTAAATAAGACATTAAGAAGCAACTGTTTTTGAAATCTTTCCAACGACCCTGATTAAAAATTGGAAAGAATTGGAAAGAATTGGATTGACTAGAAAACCAATTCTCTTTTCTTTATCTTAATACTTTTTTTTTTAATCAGGAGATAGAAGCGTATGAAAAACTCTGGAATTAGAATATTTTAAAACTAGAATGCCGCTTCGAAGGAAATATTTTTCCTTTTCTGTGTATCAATAGATCATAATACAAAAATCGACTAACTTCGTGTCACTGCAAATAATTCAGTAACTAGTAAACATATGTTACTCTTGTAAACTTATAATCATCAGTTAATAGAAAAGTTCTTCATTTTTTTTTAGTCCAAGATCAAAATTGAAATTTTAAAAACTATTGACTAAATGACGTATATGAATGATGGCGCCTCTTTCCAGTTATTGGCTCTTCTTGTGTCAAATAGATTCACTTTACTAAATGTCTTGATTCACAGACAGAATCATTTCTGATCTCAGTATACAATTATTAAGCAAAAATAAATTTCTATATTGAGATTCAACTATATAATACACAATTTGCACCACCTAATTTGAATAAATTCTAAGTGCATAATCTGCATATTTATTGGTTAAGATAAAACATTCTATTACAAATTTGTGACTTTTTAGCTGTTCCAGAATCAATTCAACTGCCGATCTATACGATAAATTTATAAATGATTCATGGGCGAAAATGTTGACAATCTCTCTCTTAGTAATTATTGGAATATTACTTATTTTAATAGTGATTCTAAGTTACTTTGTCAACAAATTTAGATGTCGCCCACTTATAAAAAAACGTTTTGTCATCAGTAAAAAAGGTATCACCCCACTAACATCAAGACCTCGATTGTCGAGTGATCAATGTGAAATAATGATTGAGGATTGTTGTAACATGAATATTTGCGAAACTGTAAGTATAATAACAAAAAGGCTTCAATTAATTATGATAGTGCTATTAGTGTAACAGTACTCTATAAAATATTAAATTTCACAATCATAAAAAGATAGATTCATGAAATGTGTTTACTGTTACTAAATTAGGGTTTTTAACACTACTTACTTATAATTTTTTAATCAAACTTTCCTATTTAGTAGATTTCATAAAAATCTAACTATTGTATTTGTCCTCATGACGTAATTTACCGTAAATTTTACTATATTTCGACCTAACACGATGATCTGAGTCAGAAAATATATGTAGTTCAAAAGTTTTATATATATATATATATATATATACAAGAGAATTCTCAAGGGATCTGAACTAAACTCAACATACTTATTCTATAGACTATTAGAAAGGTCAAGTTCAAGTATCAGCTTAATTGGTTAAATAGTTTAGAAATTACAGCATTTTAAAATTTCAGAATTTATAATAATAAATTTTATATAATAACTGTGTAAACTTTGAGTCTAATGATTACAAAAAAAAATCGTACGTTAAAATCTAATTGTAATTTTAATTAATAAGTAAAAATGAAATCTACTTCCATTTCGGCTGCCGAATGGCACTTTTTTTATTGATAATTTACTTGTGTCTCTTAGTAGTTCGAATGTATGAAATTCGTAAATTACTAATACAAATAACATATTAACAATTGTAAAAAAAAATCTTTTTTTTTTATGATCGTAAGGGGATAAAAAAAAATTAAATATTTTACCGTCCATCTATAAAATAATCTTCAAAATTTGTATAATACATATAACTTACTGTAACTCACTCAATTTTTTTTAGTTCCTCGGGGTAGAATTAAATCGTTTTGTAATGGAGTTTAGTGTGCTATAAAATTCATGCTTAAAACAATTAAATTTAAATATAACACAATCTCACATTATATAATGTTAATTCCATTATATTAAATCTTTTTCAGCCTTGTTATGAACCCAAAGCTAAGAATCAGGATCTGAAAGAAAAAAAAGTAAAAGGAAGATTTCATTGCTGACGAAAGTATATTAGTGATCATAAAAATTTACTTATACCTCATTCAATGATAAAATATTGTATAGTATTATAGATAATTTTAAAGAACACTATTTAATAATTATAATGTGTAATATCTTTAACGTCAATAATAATTCATTATCATTTCATCCATGAAAAATTACAAGAAAAACTGCAATTCCATATCAAGATCTAATAATGTACTTAAAAATTTTTATTGTTTTGCTGACAAAAATAAAAATAAATTTTATAAATCATGGGTTTAATATTTTTATTTATCATGTGAATGAGTTACAATTACGAATCTAAAATTATAAGCGTGTTAGAAGTTATACTTCATTGGGTTAATAAAAATGATTTCTAATTTGAACAAACAATTAATTGAAATAAAAAAATAATAGTTTAAAAAAACTAAAAAACACGCTTTTTATAGAAAACCGAACTAAAAAAATAGAAAATAAGTTTTAATAAATTTAAATTAAGAATAGTGTTAAAAATTTCAATAAATATAAATTAAGAATAGTGTGAATAAAAAAAAATTTATTTTATTTAAAAAAAAACGTGGGGTGCATTTTAAGATATTCTAAAAATGATAATCACTCTACTCATATCTGTCGATAGAATATTTATATCTATTGACCCATGCACCCCACGCTTTTTTTAAAATAAAATACATTTTTTTTTTTTATTTACACTATTATTAATTTATATTTATTGAAATTTTTAACACTATTCTTAATTTAAATTTATTAAAACTTATTTTCTATTTTTAGTAGATTTCATAGAAATCTAACTATTGCATTGGTCCTCATGACGGAACTTTTAAAAAATGTTACTATATTTCGACTATACTCGTCGAGCTGAGTCGGAAAATGTATATAGTTCCAAAGTTTATATATGTATATATATATATATATTTATTAATATATATATATATATATATATATATATATATATATATATATATATATATATATATATATATATATATATATATTTATTTATTTATATATATATCGGATATAACGCGGCTTGTCACGACGATAGCGTCGCCAATTTACAACGGATCTCTACCAAACTCAACATACTTATTCTACAGATAAATACCAAAGTCAAGTTCGAAGATGAGCTTAATCGGTCAAGTAATTTAGAAATGCCAGGATTTTAAAATATTTAAAATCATAAAAATTGATATTTCTTCACTTTCTTACTCGTATAACTTTTGAATGGGATAACTTATCGAATTTCTGTAAATTTCATCTGAAAACTCTTTAAATAAGCTTCAATTTGAGTACCGTTCTATATGTCTAGTCTCAAAATTATGGCCTATTCCGCTATGCTAAATATGAAATTTGATGTTGCATTCGTTTTACCAAACGTCATCCAAAACTTATCGTTGTGGTTTGAAAATTGTAATTTCTTTTGATTAATAAGAAATTATTATCATCATTATCGATAAAATGAAATTTACTTCCATTTCGGCTGCCGAATGGTCTTTTTTTAGTTCGGTTTTCTATAAAAAGCGTGTTTTTTAGTTTTTTTAAACTATTATTTATTTTCTACTTTTTAGTTTGGTTTATTGATAATAGCTTGTTTTTTTTTTATTTTAAACTATTATTTGGCAACTAACTTACCAGCATGCACTTTGTTAATATTAGATAAATCGGCTAAAAATAATGGTTGGAAATTAAAATTTCTGCCTTATCGACTGTAGATGAAAATTATATAAATTAACGAAAATCTTATTTTGCAAATTGAAAAATGGAATAATTTTATCAAATTAGTGTATTGTCACCGGTCCTCGATAAATCTACAAAGTTTGAACGAAATCTGGCCGTTTAAAGTGGGTCATAATCGCGCCCAAAGGAGTCGGTTACAAACTTACAAACATACAAACAAACATACATACATACATACATACATACATACATACATACATACATACATACATACAAGTGAAGCTAATAAAAAGCGTGTGATAATAGGTTAAATTATTAATAATAAATAATGGTTACTCATTCATTCAATTATTCAAAATAATTATCGTTAATTAAAGAAAGAAATGCACTGATAACTGTTGTGCTGATTCAAATATGTTATACTAGCAATATTTTACATACATATTAGGCACATAGTTAAAAGTTCACATGCATTTCGCGGAGTGAAATATTTACAAAATATTAGTATATAAAATAGCAGGTTATTTATTTCATTTGCATTTATGCGACAAATATTCATATATTATCATAAATTATCAGTGGATGAAAAAATATTATCATTTTGAAGTATAGGTGTTCGTAAAATTGACTTATTTAATCATTTTACTTGACTGGAGGTCAATAAATTCATCGATTCCTTGATATATGCAGATATATTTACATATATTTTTAATTTGTATGAAACGAAAATCATCATCATAATAATTTATACGCAGTAAATTCTAAAAAAGAAGAAATAAGTAAATTTGCTCAATTAGTTTTTTTCAATTTATATTTATATTCAATTTTTACAAGTAGAAAAAATTTTTCACGATAAATTATCAAAATTTCTCAAGAGAACTAAGAATTTTAACCTTTGATTATGGCCAATGGAGATTAATACTAGTAACATCTAATGCAACTATGTCGAGATCGACACCAAGAAGATCACAAAGGTTTGGTTTAGTTCTTTCAAAATCACCATGGATAAACTCTTTAATATAAGTTCCTGCTTGTGTCTTAATATCAACAATAAAAAATTGACCCATGATTGAATAATCCAATTTTTTATTCGGATTTTTTTCCTGAATTTCTTTTATTTCAGCATGTGATAAATATCGGGCACGGACTTGATGGACTGTTCGGTCACGTGATGCTAGTGGTCGTCTATGTAGAACTCGAATAGGAGTTTTCTGTTTTATTTTTAAATTTTTGATCAAATTAATTTTTTCTAATGATAACGAATTTTCGAAAGACTTAGTAAAACATAAGGCCCTGTAAAATTTTTTTTTTACATTTTCACCTTCCTTAAGTTTTTTTAAATCGAATCTGAAACAAATATAGATTACCTATGAATGTCTTTTTTGACAGCCCTGATAGATTATAAATGGCTGAATAAATTAAAAAACAAAGTATAGCAAGGGAATATGCAATCTAAAATTAATGAAGTTCTATAACACAACGATAGTTAGCAGTTCCCTGCTACGAAAACTGTAAATTTTCAAAAATTTAGAAGGATAACGGTTGTTTGACTTTTGAAAAGTAGATTCTTGTGAATTTCGTAATTTCGGGGATTTAAATTAAATCTAGTTATTCGTAGATAGATTTTTTCACGTATGAAGTACATGGGTAATTCTCATTTTCAACAAAAACACCTGTGCGCAGTGTCTTTCTAAGCCGTAGTACTTAATTATTGGATAGATTATTTTAAACTTCCCGCTAAGAAAATCGAAGATTTTCAAAAATCGGGAAGTTATTGGTTTTACCCTGTTTTGCAAAAATCGAGTTTCCATCAGATCTCGTGTGTGTGTGTGTGTGTGTGTAAGTATGTAAACCTCTTATAACTTTTGAACGGTTGAACCGATTTTATCGCGGTTGGTGCCATTCGAAAGAGCTTCACTGAACTTAGATTTCCTGAAAATTTAAACCGATTCGGACCAATAGATTTTGAGAAATTTAGAGAAATCTCAAAAAAAAACAGGAAAAAAATTTTTTTCAGAAGTGGTTTTTTTGGAATAACTTTTAAACGGCTTTACCGATCGATTTCAAAACCTAATTAGCTTTCAACTTAAAAAATCACGCCGATTGCCGCCATTCCGTTAAAAATCGGTTGATTCGTTCAAGAGATATCGTGAACGAAAAAAAACAAAAAAAAGTGTTTTTTTCACATAACTTCGATATTTCTTTTAGGATCGTTTTTGGTGAAATAGAATAATTTTTAGAGCTTAAAAAATTGCGTCGATCGCCGCCAAGAACGTAAAAATCAGTTGTTTGGTTCGATAGATATCCTCGACGAAATATTTGGATACAACGATTTTTTCAACATTACTCCGACATTTTTTGGAATAACTTTTAAACGGCTTTACCGATCGATTTCAAAACCTAATTAGCTTTCAACTTAAAAAATCACGCCGATTGCCGCCATTCCGTTAAAAATCAGTTGTTTGGTTCGATAGATATCCTCGACGAAATATTTGGATACAACGATTTTTTCAACATTACTCCGACATTTTTTGGAATAACTTTCAAACAGCTCGACCGATCGATTTTAAAAACTCACCGAATACTAATGAATAGGTAACTCAGAGTCGTTTATTAGTTATTTATATAACCCCGACCGTTTTGCGCGAGGCTTGCCCATGGTATTTAAAAAATGTTTCGTCCTATGGCGGACGTATGCGGGTTTTTACGTGCAGGGGATACTCAATTTATAAATAACTAGCGTTCGACGCCATAACCCTATAATCCTTTAAATAAATATACATGAATATCTTAAAGTTAGACATAGGTGTGCTTTTTAATTAAAATAACAGTTAAGGTAGTACTACCGTTACCACAAGGGTCAAATCCCAAGACCTAACCTTATTTGATTAACGTAGTAGATTTCCTCATACTAAATCGCGTTGTAGAAAGATAGATAGAGATAAATTTTGAATGTTTTTTGTTAACAAATATTCTCATATTCTCTGAAAGCATACTGATTGTTATTAAATATGTTCTAGATGTTATTTTCTCTCGTTGTCTTAATTTTTATAAGAATCTGAACGTCTAGTATCGTGAAATAAGATGAAGTCTGTGATTTTCTATAAGGATCAATGGTGAAGGCCAAGATATGTAAATATTAATATCTTTTAGAAATTGGTGACGCATACGTGACATTGTCTTCGACTATATAAAGTTCTATACATTCTGGTAGTTTCAGCGACACGGTGAAAGCACGGTTCATTCACGGTCGTTTCACCGTATAAGATTCATTTTTATTGAGTGATTTGTCAGTCAGCATCGGATACTGTAGTGAGCGATATCCACTATAAATCTATCAAATTTATCAAATATATACGATGATTTTATGATGCAAACATTAGTTATGTACCTCCAAGTAATAGAGAAGTGAGTAATAAACATCTGTTTTACGATAATTGATTTAAACATTATTTATCAAACATTTGTTATGCACCTCCAATATTACTTATATTACTTTTCTCTATATAGAGAAGTAAGTAATAAACATCTGTTGTACGACAGTTGATTTACCGACTGTGAGTGCAGAAGAGATGAATGCACGCAAGTGAATATATGAGGTTATGATCGACACTGTACGCTCAATATACGGTTGAATCACCGTGAATTCACGCTACTGTCACAGACAATAAAATAAAAAAAAATTATTCTGAAAGTCCAGACCGGGACTCGAGCCCGGAACACTTGGTTGCACGTCCGATGCTTTACCAGTTGAGTTATCTGCGACACTGTTCGTATTATCTTATTTAGTCACCTAATAAGGTGTCAAAACCAAGTCATTTTTTTCATTTTACAGATAAAAATAGCTTAAATAAATTTATATTTTTTCGATGATTTCAAAATAATTATCCTAATTAATGATTCAAACTTTTGAGAATTATGAAAATTTTGATTTTGAAATTACGGTGAAAATATTAGACATATAGAAAATATGTTAAAATCTGAGTTGAAAATAAATTATAATTTATTAATTAATAAATTGTTAAAAAAAAATATCTTCCGATTAAAAAAAAACAATATTTATTATTATATTTGCCATAAACAAAAAGTATTATGGGTTTTCATTTAAAACTATGAAATAAATTCAACACTTGTTATAGGTCATAAACTCTTCTGAAAAGTATTTAAATGATGGACCTCTGTTGATTATATGTAATCTGATTAATTCTTTGATTTTACTTAGAAATAAACAAAATTACAATATTTTAATATTTTTTTCAAATTTTTCATCCCAAGTATTTGCTGAAAATTTCTCATTTGCTTATCTTTTTATACACTTTGAGAATTTCTAATAAATTAAAAAAACCTAAAATATATAGTCAGCCCTACTCATCGTTGACAAGTAAAAAATTTCTGGCTTATCGACATTATACGCCCGTTTCACAGTCATTTCACTTATAGACTACCGTGCATCCACCACCGAGTTACGGTTTTTTGACAATTTTTATGTTTTCGAATGACTGTCAAATCCCTGATTAAAAAAAAAGTATTGACCTATGCAACTGTATATCTATATTGTATGTATATATAAATATACAGTTTGCATTGGGCGAATTCGTTTGGATTCATTTACATTCATTTTCAATCTTTTTCAATACTTTTTTTTAATCAGGGATGACAGACGATCGATTGATGATCTACGATTTTTGCTCAGGTAAAAAATCGGGGAAACCAAGTAAAACTTTGGTTTTTCGAAGAGTGAAGTATAATAACTATACAGAATGAAATCATAAAGTAACAGTGAAAAATTTTCACAACGATACTCGTCAGTCACTGTCAAACGATGGTCGTTCGATAGTCCAGCGAAGATCATTTATCGACACTGTGAATTTACGGTGCATTCACCGTCGTTTCACGATTATTTTATCGGGACCTCGAATCCGCCAGAGCAGCCTAGCAGATACTGGCGCCTACGCGTATTATTTACAGATTGAGTATCGTCTGCACGTAAAAACCCCCATACGTCAGCCTAGGACGAAAATCTATTTTCGTCCTGGGTAGACGAATAAGTCAAGGCGTAGAACCCAAAAACTATTTTTCTCTATAGTGGAGACCTAATTTGAAAAGATTCGTGATTATTATTCGTAGAAAGACATTTTTATTTTTTCATCAGCTTTCATACCCAGAAATGAGAATTACCCCTGTATGGAATTTTTTTTTATTTCGTACGATATTTTCAGAACTAATCAACCGATTGAGATGAAAGAAATTGAAAACTATCGCCAGGAAATATTAAATGATAGTAAAACTTACGGTGATAATATTCTTAAATGAGAACTGATTTTGACTAGCTCTGACGAGTCATTTATTTGTACAACTAGCTTTCGGAATGTTTCATTGGAAAATATGGTGATTTTAGGGTTTATTAGCTCAATTGCAAAAGGCCTCCCTATATTTATTGTTCGTACATCAATGTCTTCTCGACCAGAAGAGAGGAATTTAAAAGCTACAAACAAAAATTTATGAACATAAAAATTACAATAGAAATTCCATAATTTCACAATATAAGAACTTACATTCAGCTCGAGTATAGTTTACAATCAGATTACAGAGTATATCTTGAACAGAAGTTTCCATTTTTTTTTGTCCATTTACAAACCACGGAGTTTGGCTCAATTTACGAGATAATTTCATATAACGTCCTAAAATTTAATGTCAATTATTCAAAAATTTCAATTTTAAATTGTTTATTACTAACCTCCAACAAAGAGACTTTCACGAGTACATTTAACTTTGTCCATTACTGCATGAACAAGGGGTTGAGATGGCGGAGTAGAAAAAGTATCCATAGCAATTTCTTCCGTAATATCATTTAGAATTTTATCAATATTGTTTTTACTAAAACGATTATCTTTCTTTTTTTTTGTTAATTTCAAAGAATTTAGATATTTTTTCATTCTGAAACAAATATCAAGATTTATAAAATTTGAATAAATAGCGGTTTGATAGATAATAAAGTCAAAACTCCCAATAAATCTAATGACTTTTGTATAAAGATTTTTCAACTTCCTGTTTCGGAAGTTATTAATAATTTAAAATATAATATGATGAATAATTTTCAAAAGTACATGGAAAGAAAATCGAAGGAATTTTTATTATTTTGCTATCGTAATTTTCATTAAATAAAATAGTACACAGAAAAAAAGGTTCACTTGAGCCAAGAAAATATCTTTCTTCCTAATTATTATCTTGAGCGAAAAGAAATTTTTAACTTCCCGCTAAGAAAATCAATGATTTTCAAAAAATCGGGAAGTTATTGGTTTTACCCCGTTTTGAAAAAATCGAGTTTTCATCAGATCTCGACGTTTTGAGGTCCTAGGAAGCTTCCCTGACTATTCCT
>JZSA01005111.1:0-11798 GCA_000956155.1 Cotesia vestalis | reverse complement strand
TTAACCCGGGAAAAAATGATCAGACCTGACCATGCCTGTTCATGTATGATCAGGCCTGAAATTGGACCTGATCAGGCCTGTTCATGTATGATCAGGCCTAAAATTAGACCTGATTAGACCTGTTCATGCCTGCTTATGTCTGCTCATGTCTGATTTTTATTTTAGTTCTATTTTTAAAATTAATTTGTTCCGTATGACGCATCAATTTCTATGCCCTTATTAATTTTAAATGTACAACTTTCATTAAAAATATCGGCTTAAGCATAAAGTTTTTGATATCCAAAATAGATCAGTTGATATCGATAGGCGATAAGTCCATTCAAGGTGTCTGTTATTATCTGAAGCTACGCCTTGGTTCATTGCTGTAGTATGAAAGATTGCTGAATTGTAGAACACACAGATAATTCTTAGTTACCTATACGTTTTGAATAAAAAAAAAAAAAATTTTCAAATTCAAAGAAAACAACAAAATTATAATTCTGGAATAAACCTTAAAGAAATTTTTTTTTATTACTGTGCATAGAGCCACATGTTAATGGAGCAAAAAAAATACATAGCCATTTTAAACAAATAACTATGATATATAATAAATTATTAATAATTAATAAACTAGGCATAGTTAACTTCCTTAACTGTAAAGATAAGTCATGTATGAAATTTAAATTACTTGAAGTAGTTTGAAAGATACTTCTAAAGTAAAGATAAGTTATATGGTCAAGAGGTAAAGTAACAGTGTGGAGAGCGCGGCGTCTACGGTTCGAATCCCCGCAAGCATCTTTTTTTTTTTTTTTTTGGACCTGATTGAGTCAGACATGAACAGATCTGATCAGACCTGAACAGCCCTGGCCAGGTCTGATCAGACCCGGTCATTTTTCATATCTGATCAGGCCTGAAGACTCATGCCTGATCATATCTGATCAGATCTGATCATTTTTTCCCGGGTTATTTTAATTTTAGGAATTGATACACAGGCAGAAGTAATTTTTGATACGAGTAAATAATTATAAAAACTATCAAGAAACTTTGTTAAGACTTTTTTTTTATACAGTATTATTTTTCCACAAAAAGAAAATCAAGTCGAATAGAAACATTATTTAATTATTTTTTTTTAATTTATAAGTTTTTAGTAGATTTGAAAAATTTATTTCGAATCTATTCATAGCTTGAAATTGACGTATTTATTAAACATGAATATAGTTATTTGTTGCCTCATATCAATCGTTGCTTATAAATTTATCTCAACAATTTTATTGCTGGTTATATAATTAATTATTAAAAAATCAGAAATATTTTCATATTAAAATTTGTATATCTTTTGAAGAAAAAAGTGCTAATGCATTAATCGTGATAATTTGAATTATTTATACTAATTCTAGTTGTTTCCCTGAAATTAAATCAAAATAAAATATTCATCTTTACAAATAAATTTATCTTTGGAAAATAAATCGGAGCTTATTCATCAAAGGTCAAAAATAATAAGCCTTCATGTAGCTGGATACAAAAAAAGTGAAATCGTTAAAGAAACTGGATGTCAATTAAATACGGTCAGTAAATGGATAAAAAAATATTCTGAATTTGGAAAGGATGGTTTGATTGACAATCGATGCAAGAATAAAAGAAAAAGAAAAACGACAAGAGAGGAAGATGAAGAGTTGTACAGAGCAGCCAAAGAAAATAATTTTAACAGCTGCAAATATTTTGCTGATCGTGCTAATTTAAACATTTCCCAGTCCACTATTAGCAGACGACTAAAAGAAAAAGGTTTAGTAAATGGAAAAACATGCAAAAAAATACTCTTGACCGAAGACAACCGTAAAGATAGAATAAAGTATTGTCGAGATCATTCACATTGGACAAGTGAGCAATGGGCTAATGTAATATGGTCTGACAAAAAAATAATTATAAATTAATACTTCCATTAATTGAATTTTTAAAATGTTTTTAAGGTATATCATAAATTGTGAAAAGTGGAAACAAGTAAATACAGATTAAAGTAAAAGCCCCAGTACCGGCTCAGGAACCAATACCTGCCCACTCAATGTATTTGTATATCTATATTCACAAATGTTACACTTTCTAAAATAACTAATAATCATTAATACATACATACTTACCCTTTAATTATGTATAATTGATCCTGGAAAAAGTTGAAATTTACTTAAGATATAATTATTTGTTGTAATTATTTGACAAATAATGCGTTTAATCAAAGTCCAATTTAAATTAAATCGAATTGTGTGCAAAACTTGGAAAAATTAAAATAATAATTATAATAATAACTAAGAAATTAAATAATAATAAGTAATTATAATAAAAAAATTAATTATCACCTTAGCTGAAGTCGCTGATTGCAAAGCTGAAGAAGTTGTCTGTGCCCCACCAGCAGAGGCAGAGCTCACAGCGATGGCTTGTTGCATTGCATGGGTAAACATTTCCATAGGTATGATTCCAGAATTGAAGCCTTCTGTTGATGCCGAAGACGAAGAACTTGGGAGAGATGGTGCTGATTGAGTACTAGCAACGGTACGTGCCAGAGCCGTGGTTGTAATCGCGCCAGTAGGAGTACGCGGTTGATTGCAGCGTTCATCGCTGATGACGAGGGTTATTATAGCGTGTTTGTTTAAGCTATTACTTATTATTGAATTTTTTAATCCATAAATATTGTTTTTTCTTTTTGTATTCTTTAATTAGAGATGTACAAATTGAGAGATTTTCAATTTTTCAAGTCCATAATAAGAGGTGTTCATTTGTAGAGCTTGTTTATATTCAGAATTGTTCATTAGTATATATGTCAAATAACCTTGATGTCTTTTATTAGAATTGTCTGAATTTAGGTTTGTCACTATTTTTTAATTTCCTTTGTATCTTTTTTTTATATTTCCATTTTTTTTAAATTTAAATTGTTTTAATGGATTATTTTCTAATTTTAGGCCTTTCCATTTTTAATTTTGTATTATAATATGATCTAATAATTTAGTAAATGTCTTTATATTGAGCTATAGTTATTTGAAACTGTTTATTTTTAAGACTGTCATTACCCTGATAAAACAAAAGGATTCAAAAGAATTAGAAATAACTTGATTTTTAATCATTTTTAATGATTTCTAATCCTTCCAATTCTTTCTCCTATGGACGTTTAACACGTAGAAATTCTTTTTAATTCTCTTTTTTAATCAGAGTATAAGGAGATTAATATTTTATTTATTTTCTTTTAATTGAAACATCAAATTTATTTAAAATATTTTATTTGTATAGTTTTTAATGTTCGAATTATTTCTCTGGTGATTTACTACATATGAATTTTTCATCTTTTATTATGTTTATGTATAGTAATTTTTATTTGGATAAATTTTTATAATTATGTTTGTCTAATTCTATAATTATTTATTTTATGTGAATTTTATTCATAGTTTCGTATATTTTTTTTATTTTCTGAACATATTATTAATTAAAATTTTTAATGAGAGATGTCTAAATTTAGAATTTTTTATTTTTCCCGAATCATTGCCAACCATTGCAATTGCCGTCATTGCACACACACACACACACACACACACATACATACATACATACATACATACATACATACATACAGACACCATGGTGGGAATAGTCAGGGAAGCTTCCTAGTACCTCAAAACGTCAAGATTTGATGAAAACTCGATTTTCGGAAAACGGGGTAAAAACAATAACTTCCCGATTTTTGAAAATTTTCAATTTTCTTAGCGGGAAGTTAAAAAAGACTTAGTGCATGTGAACGATGAGAATAATTGCAATACATGTCTAGAGTTTGAGTTCTAATCATCGAAGAATTTAATTGCCACCTAAAGATAGTTATATAAGACAATTATTTTCATCGTGGTGTTAACAAAAAAGCTGTTATCGGTCTTCATGAAATTAAATCGTTAAACCATTAAAATGACGTGGTGCTGAATTTATAAATGTATTATCGATTGTAGAGTCATTTAAACTTCTCATATCATATCCCTGAACTCTATTGTTTATTAATATCATTACTTATCAATTAGAATATAAACTTGATCTTATTATTCACTTACACATTGAAAGTCGATCATATTTTTAGACATCGAATTGGAGATAAAAATGTAATCAGTGACGACGAAAACCACGTATTCTTCTTCTTCAAAAAAAAAAATAAATCGGGTTTTTTATTTTTAAAAGTCATTTGATTTATTTTAAGTCATTACTTAATGGAAAAATTTTTGTGATAGCCGATTTGGTAATTAAACCCTCAGGTTATTGATTTGTCATTAAATTCGAGATGACAAATTACAAATTTCTTGTTTGATTAATAATTAACGACTACTAAACCAACTGTCAATCTTTACAGTAATATATTTGCATTGAAATTTTGGTGAAAAATTAAAAAATCTTCAAAAAACTCGAATTTTTAATTTAAAAAATGCGAAAAAGTTGTTCAAAAAATCGAAAATCTTTGAATTCCACTTTGACAAAAGACTTAAAAAATTTGTTTTAGAGTCTAATAAAACGTATATTTTCATCAAGGAAATTAAAATTGTCGGTCTTCAAAAAAAGTCAAAATTTGAGTTAAAATATAAAAAAAAAACTGTGAAAAACAAAAAAAAATTTTTTTAATTTTTTTT
This sequence comes from Cotesia vestalis, assembly GCA_000956155.1. Taxonomy (NCBI): domain Eukaryota; kingdom Metazoa; phylum Arthropoda; class Insecta; order Hymenoptera; family Braconidae; genus Cotesia; species Cotesia vestalis. The sequence goes on along the minus strand of JZSA01005111.1, from coordinate 7,173 downwards.
TTTGGAAATTACATTTAAACATGAAGAAAAGAGCCACTGCCAAAATAAAATTACGATAATATAATCAGGAGTTATGAATTTCTGAAAATTATCTCATCGTTACTTTTTTGCGATTTTCAAAAATTCATATGTCCAAGGTTTTTGAAAATTGAGGACTCAAAATTTAGGATTAAGTGTCATTTTTTACAAACAGAAACATAAAAAATTCAACCGGATCAAAAAATAGAATTTTAAAAATCAGGTGATTTGGCATAGAATGACCCATATATAGATAAATAGATATATATCTACTAGCTGTTACTCACCCACATCGCTGGACACTTTATAGAATTTAATTTTAAAATCTAGACTTGAAATTTAATTAGAGTTTCAGCTCGCAAAAATTCCAAATTCCATCGAATTGGCATGTACTTTTTATTCATGTGATTATTCTAGCTCATATTCATTGTAATTTTCAATGTGCATTTTTTTACCATTCCTGGGCTTTCTTACAAAAATGAATGATTATTGAAATAAAAAAAAAAAAAAAAAAAATTTTCATAGAAAATTAATTTTACGTGTTTAGCGGCATAACGGACGAGCGGACTAAGTCATTATTCCGTTAGTTCGTTCGCTTATCAAGTTGTAAGGCGAGGGTTCGAGCCCCAACGGTTGTTCGAATAGTTCTAAAACAACCGTCGGGGGTCGCTCTGATAGCCGAACTGTACTGGCATGTGTTTTCTCTGTGGTTTCCCCATCGCCACTATTCCAACAACCGATAGAAAGGGGTGAGGAATATGGTAAATGCAGTACAGAGAGCACAAATCGGTCCACATTCGTGTGATGATAATAATAAAGTTGAGTATATTAGAATTTGAAAAATAAAGTTGAATATATTGGAATAAACTAAGTGAAAAATGTATGAAAAACCAAGGTTGATTATGAGGTGAAACACAGGAGCGAAACGGAATGTGCTGGGGTCCAAACGTAGAATGCAGGACAATATAAAAACCCAGAATGGTGGCGCACTCGCTACATGCGACAACTACTATCCACTCAGCCTTGTAAAAACCAAGACTGTTATACAAGTAAAAATCGAAATAACAAAAATAATAATTTTACGTGTTTTTTACGAATTCTATCTAAAGATGAACCGAATTTATTTCTCACGTATTAAGTGTGTGGAAAATGCATTCATCTTAACCGGTTACATTGCTGCGATCTTGCAGTTAGAACAATTAATTGCTCATATTTTCAGCGAAAATAACATAAACATACAATTCGTCCTTTGACTACATACCTGCATGTAAAGTTAAATTTTGGGAACCTTATAACGATCTTATATAAACTCAAAAATGTAATTGATGTTTTATTTTGAGCTCTCCCGGCTCAAATAGATAATTATTCTAAGCTTTTGAGCTCTTCCAGCTCAAAAGTCTGATAGAAGTTTAATAAAACACTATTCTTTGAATTTTCAAACCGGAATTACTTCTGAATGAAAGAACCGATTTTCACGCAGGTGGCAGCATTTCACACAGTTTTTGAAATTTTATGATATACTTTTCAACACAAATCAATCAGACCGGAAATTCCGGTGTAATTCGAAAAAATTCACTTTTTTTTTTATTTTTTTTTGTCAACAATGACTCACGAACGAATGAACCGATTTTGACCGTCTTGGTGTCAATCAACGTAGTTACTCGATGTTAGGAGCGAATCAATTTTTGGAATCGATTGGTGAAGCTATTTAAAAGTCTATCCGAAAAAACCACATTTGAAAAAATTTGAAATCGGAGTTTTTTTGAGATTTTTCAAAATCTACCCGTTCAATTTGGTCGAAATTGTATTCAAAATCTAAGTTTGATCAAGTTCTTTTGAATGGCGCCAATCGCAATCAAACGGGTCGAGCAATTCAAAAGTTGTGAAAGGATTACATACATACAAACACACACATACACACACACACACACACACACACACACACACACACACACACACACACACACACACACAGTGACAACATCGCGGGAATAGTCAGGGAGGCTTCTGTGACCTCAAAACGTAGAAATCTCATGAGAACTCGATTTTCGAAGAACGGGGTCAGTCCAATAACTTCGGGACCATCTACAAATTCCGTCACATGAATTTCAGGACTTTTTAACCCCTCCCTCTACCCTTGGCTCAACTTGTCATATTTTCAGAACCCCCTTCCCCTGGATGTGACGTCATGAATTTTTCAATCTTATGGATGTATTTAAAAATAATCAAAAAGAAACTGTTATTTTCACTTCAAAATCGCTGGGGATTTAAACCTACTCGGACGCTTACTATTCAGAATTTTTGAGAATTTTAATATCTCACTAGCATTACAACGCCGCTTTAGAAGTTAGGTGTTGTTGCGTAAGACATTGAGTTCGTAAACATATAAAGTTTTTTGTTCACATATAAGTTTTTCGTTTAGATATTTTAAATTTTTAGATATGACGTCACAAATCTTTTAAGCCCCCCTAGCCTCCTTCTCCTTGTCACACAATGTCACTTTCCGGGATACCCTACCTCCCTTTTAACATGTGATGTACTTTGTGGATGATCCTTTCCCAATTTTTGATAATTTTCAATTTTCTTAGCAGGAAGTTAAAAATTTTTCAAGTTCTTCCGAAGAAACTTTTTAATTGACAAATCCACTTCAGACATGGGAGAAACTTTTTTGAACTTAAGACCTGTGTCGAACGCTGTTGAGCAAGTCAAAATCGAACAACATGTAAAGAATTATAGCTAGTTTAGAATTTTTAAATCATTGTTTTTTTTTCTAGATAACTTTTAATTCTTTGTTTATTTACTTAAAACTATGTAATTAATTCTCGTGCTCGGGGAAATTGCTTTGAATGCTACTTAACAAATCGAAATCGAGCGATGCGTTCAAAAGTTGCAGCCATTTCAAAATGCGTATCAGTAAACTCTTCGAGTTTAGAAATTTTGATTGAATATGTTTCCAAGCTTTGCGCAAAAAAATAAGCGAAAAATTTAAAATTTGACCTTCAGAGTCATCTAGTTTTCAGATTTTTTCAAAATTTTTTGTTAGTGTTATTTTACGCGCAAAATTGGTTAAAATTTCGAAGGAACTTAAGTTCAGTGAAACTCTTTGGAATACCGCAAATCACGATTTGATCAATGAAACCGTTTTAAAGTCAAACTTTAAACATAAAGTCGTGATAGGTTTATAGCCCCCCCCCACCCCTTCTCTGTGGCACATAATCACACAGACATACTGACATAATCAAATACATAGTCAGCATCGCTCCCTAAAACCCCAAAACGTAGAGATATTATAAGAACTTTTTTTAGAAGAACTCGATATTTAAATGTCGATGTAAAACCAATAACTTCCCGATCTTTTGAAAATCATGGATTTTTATAGCGAGAAGTTGAGAAAATGAAATTCTAATTTTAATTATCAATTGTTTTTAACAAATGTTATGAACGGTTGTGAAAAAATTTTACCGATTAAGTTTGAGTATATAGAAAAGTGGCTACTGTATAGACATGTATTATTATTCTTAAAAATATGAATAATTTGCTTAGCTGTATATTTCATGAGATTGGAACTGATTAAGTTTTATTTATATAATATAAAGACAAACAGTATTTTGATAAAAATAACTTATTTGAATATGAAGTGAACTTGAATGATAACAGAAAAACTGATACAAAGATACGGCATACACAGACTATGTTTTCAAGTGTTATCGTTAATGTATAATTAATTTACGCAGTTGAATTAAATTAAAAAAAAGAAATAAAAAGATATATGTAGCCAAAACCTGAAATTTGATTCAGCCACGAACACGTGAGAAAATTAACTACCGATCATAGACAGTTAGATAGAAAAATTGTTCCATGTTTTTTAAATCTAATATTACTATCTGCATTGTCAAAGGAAAAATGACTGATGCCAACAAAAAAAATAATTATGAACGAAACATATCTAGCTTAGTTAAATATATCTAGCTTAGAACAAAATAAACAACGAAAGCTGACGAAAAATCACGTAACAAATAAGATGTAATTCATTCGATATTCTAAAATATAAATATCTTTCTAGAGTAGATACTGTTGAAAAAAAAAAATTCGAATTTATACCATCTCTATACTTGAGAATGAAGCTATTAGGCAAATAACAAGATTAATAAATAAAAAATTGAAAATGGCATAAAAAATTTATTTTTTTGTTCCAGAAACGCAATAAATTGTGCATGTCAGCAAGATTTCCATTTTAACAACTTAAATGCGTTCATTCAGACACGTTATACCTCTCGTTTAAATTAATTATGGGGACATTATGTACGGTCTGGATAAAATAATTAAAGATATACATTTCATAGAAACATAAAAAATGTAGGATAGAAATAACAAAAAAACATACAAAAAGGTTGAGTATAACAAAAAATCTCATGTACAACTGAAAGTTTCAGATGCACTTTTGTAATTTTTTTTTATTTATATTAAATAGATATGTAAGCAGAAATCAAATAAAAGTGAGACGAAAGTTGTTTTTAATTCTAAGAGGAAAATTATGTTTCGATAAATTTATAGCTTAAGAGAAAAATTTAACCAAAATCGAGTTTAAAACTTCAAGTTAGTTCATTGTTGTTTATTCGATTACCGGTACTTCATAAAACGACTCTAAAATAGATGTTAACAACGATGTCTAAAGCTGAATGATTTCTTATCTAAAATAAAAAAAAAGTATTTAATTAAATAATTTATCCCCAAGGTTATGATAAATCATCAAGACAATCTTATTAGCTTGATCTGTATTTACAAGTCTATTCAATCATAGAGAAACAATGATTGAATAACATCCTAGCGTTTTCACTGAATCTTCAGGATGAGAAATAATGAATAATTATACAAGGTGAACATAGGCCATCCATAAAATTAAAGTAAATATGTTCATCGTTGATTTGAATAAAACATAACAACCTCAAGATTAAAATTTCTAATCTGAAACTGAAAAGTTCAAAAGTGAACTAAAGTTTCAGAATCTCAAAACATACTTTTTGAACAAACCAAAGAAAATTTTTGAATAAGCTTAAAACAAGAACAATAGTTTAATTGACAAAATAAATACATTTCATTTCGTAAATAAATGGGTTCTTTCTGAGATTTTTTCTTATTCATTTATTTTTTACAAATATAAACCGCTTAAATAATAATCATAATTTGTACACGTCACATATAATGAAATTAATTTTTCTGTTATTGACTCTATTCTTATTTTAGACTCTGAACATCATTCAGAGATACTATCAACCTTCAGACTTGAATAATTATTAAAGTAGTTTGATAACTCTATAGATTATACTGAAGTCTATGAAGAGAACATTAAAGAAAAAACAGTTTTGGTTGTACTGTTTGAGTAGAAACAATGAGATTAATCGAATACGGATACGTTCTAAGTAAATGCCAAGCTTCACGCAATATAAAGATTTTTAATGACATCTGATAAAAGATCCTATTCACTGAGTCGGAAAGAAAATCAGTGAGAGGATATAAACATAAGAGTTATAAAGAATTTTTAGTGAATTGTCGATTGAATTGAATGTTGAAAGTATTGATTATTCAACGAAGTTATAAAACATTTCAATAAACGACAAAGATTAAGAAAGAAGTCTTAGAAATGAACAACAAAATAGTTAACAAAATTTTGAGTTTATATGAGCAGACTAATAAGAACATTTAAAATGAACTAAAAAAAGTAAAACAACTAAAAAAATTTTGCTCCAACAAGAAGAGAAATAATGACATATTTAAATAAAACGTGTGAATCTGTGATTTGGATGATATGGATGGAAGTAAAATAGAAGAATTAAGACGTAAAATAAAAATTTGTAGAAATTGAAAAAAAAAGTGTAAAGTAAAGTTAAATGAGTCAAGGCAATCGACGGTTAAGGAGTAAAAAAGTGAAAGAATTAGAGATAATGAATGTTAAGATAAATATTACCAATATTTAGAGAGAAAGCAAGACGAATTTATCAGACAGGAAAAAAAATTCAGCTGAATTATAATACTGAAAAAAAATAAAATTTCGAAAAAGAAGAAAAAAACATGTGCAAACACTGATAAGATAGAAAAATAATAAAAAAAAATAAATATGGTTAAATTTAAAAAACAAATAGATGTTGAACGGGCTCGTATATAAAAGATCGGCTGACAAAAGATGTAACGTTAGACAAGTCTGAAAATACAGTGAAAATGAAGCTGAACGGCGCGATATTATCACTGTTTATAGGATTAGCCGCTGCTGTAGCAGTGGCTGGCGAAAACAATTATACAGATGATGGTGGTCCACTCAGATTAATGATTGAGGATGAAAACGGAAAATTTACTGAAATGGATTTGGACATGGATCATATGCGAGCAATGAAAGACAATGTTGTGACGTTAGAAGAAACAGGCAGTGGATGGGAAATGATCGAAGGATCGAATAGCGCGGCAAACGCTAATTCAAACGCTGGATCAAATTCATACAGTGGTGCTAATACAGGAAGCGGATCTTATGCGGGCTCAAACAGCGATGCAAATAGCAATGCAAATTCGAATGCCTACGGAAATTCCGATGCTAATTCAAATGCCTACGGAAATTCCAATGCCAATTCGAATGCATACGGAAATTCCAATGCCAATTCAAATGCCTACGGCAACTCCAACGCCAACTCAAATGCTTACGGCAACTCCAACGCCAACGCTAACTCTAATGCTTACGGCAACTCCAACGCAAACTCTAATGCTTACGGCAACTCCAACGCCAACTCTAATGCTTACGGCAACTCAAACTCAAACAGTGGCTCGAACGCTAACAGCAACTCTAACGCTAACTCCAATGCTAACAGCAACTCGAACGCCAACAGCAACTCAAACTCAAACAGTGGCTCAAACGCTAACAGCAACTCTAACGCTAACTCCAATGCTAACAGCAACTCGAACGCCAACAGCAACTCAAACTCAAACAGCAACTCTAACGCCAACAGCAACTCCAACGCTAACTCCAATGCCAACAGCGACTCCTACGCCAACAGCAACTCAGACGCCAACTCCAATGCTAACAGCAACTCCAATGCCAACAGCAACTCAAACTCAAACAGCAACTCTAACGCCAACAGCAACTCCAACGCTAACTCCAATGCTAACAGC
>JZSA01005108.1:0-22059 GCA_000956155.1 Cotesia vestalis | reverse complement strand
TGAGCGGTGTGTTTCACTAATTCGCATCAACTTATTGTCTCTACTGTGAAGAACAATGTCTCTTTTTTCGAAATCCTGTCCGACAATTAGAACTGCAACTTCTTTTGCTTGAGGAGCATTAAAACGGCCCTTGTGTTCTCCAGCCGGTTTTCTGTCAGCATAAATTATTACTTTGAAGTCTTTTTGATCTTTAGGAATTGAATCTATTGCAGCCTTAAAATCCTGAAGATATTTGTTATGCTGATGTAACAACTTCTGCAGTTGATGAACTAATTCCGGATAAACGCCAGGATAAATTCCACAACGGATGTCTCTTTCATGACATTCATCACCAACAAAGTATATTTGAAGAAAAGAAGGCTTTTGATTAGGTTCAGACATCAAGCTGCCTATTCTGTGATAAACCTGCCCTTGAACTTTGAAAGTTGGCATAAAATTTCCTTCTCTTACCTCTTTGGCTCCAAAAGATGTCATTTGAAAACATCCATTATACTTACGGGCATTTTTCAGAAAATGTTCTGATAGTGGATCCTGATGAGTCAATAGGCTGTGTAAAGATTCAGGATAGGGACCAATCTTAGAAAGTTGGACTTTACCACTACTGCAGCACATTCCTTGAGTCTCATCTTTCCATTTCAGAGCATGACACCATTGGCAAGGAGAACGTGGACCAAGATTGACAATTTTATCATTTGAATAATTTATTCTACTATCGTACTTGAAACCGGACAAATGTTTAGAAGTCCAGGACAATAATTTAGATTTTGATCTCTTTTCATGATATTTGGCAGTAGCTGCTCGATTGACGTGTGGATTTTTTTCGTTGTAAGCCTTGTGAATTTTTTTCACTACATTAGGATGAGTTTGACTCTCAAGAAAGTTGTGTCAGAAGTTAATTAAGAGGAAGACAGATTTGTTACATCTCCGGTCTCTGTTTCAAGATTTTGATCAAGATTGTTTGATGGTTGAGTAATATCAATACTTATTGGTTCAAATAATGGAACTAAAACGTCATAATGACCGTTGTTGTGGTTTCCAGTAAACCTGAGTCTTTTAATTCCATCTGATGGTTCACCAAACGTAGCCGTGAGACAGCCATCTTGATATACTTGAAACTGATATGGAAATAACTCTGCCGCCGCTTTAACTTCACAAAGAGATCCTTGTGTATAAGGCTTCGACATGTCCTCGAAGTACAAACGTTTAGTACCATAAGGTTCACCAGATTCTTGCTGAGTAAAATATTTGAACCTGTGCCAGTTGTTGGATACATGATGCACGATCTGATTTCTAATAAGAGCACTTTTTGACATAGTGCCATACAATAAATACGATATTGAAGAAAAAAGACACGCGCCATCACCGAGAATATGTACAACTTTTAAAGAAATCTCAGAATCCATTGGTGAATAATTATTATAAAATGTAAATAAACAAAATTTTATTTGAACTTAGGTTGATATGGTGATGGAATTTAATTGAAAAAATAGTTTAAAAAATTATATTATCATCATAACAATAAATAAATGATAATTAAATATATCAATTAGCAATGTTTTGACAAATCCAATAAAAAAAAATTATGTTTAATTAACTTTAGAAAATAAATCGGTGTTTTTAAATTTAATTAAGAATCTCGTTATTATTATTGAATGAAGATCAAATAAATATTCCGATTATTACTTCATAAATTAAATTATTTAAAATTATGATGATAAATTAAATGGGGAAAATAACAAAGTATATTGAATTATATATTTTGAAACAGAAAAACGATTAAATAAAAACTCACCAAGACTGCAAGAACATTAAAAATAAGAAATCACTTTTGGTTTGATTTCACTCACTTTGAATATCCATAAAATTAATTCTTAATTGAGTAGCATTTCACTAAATTATCATCAACACTATATTAACTGAAATTCTATTATAATTAAGAAATCACCTTATTAACAAAAAAAAAATAATATAAAAAAATTATAGATTATTTAACTTCACTCAATTAAGCTGACTTAAATCCGGTCTAATAGATTTTATTAAATCAATAAGATCAGTTTTTTTAATTATTTATCGTGACAGCTGTCTGATAATATTTTTATTTTGACACAATAAAAAAAGTGTCAAAACAAATGTCATCCTAAAATATAAGCATACTGAAGTTATATATTTACAAATAATTAACCTATTTCAATTTAATAACTAAAATAATATATTTATAGACTAACAAATTAATATCATTTACAAATAATATTCAACCAATATTATTAATAACTATATTTACAAAATAATTAACTAATGTAAATGAAAATAAAATTTAAAGTTCAATAAATAAAACAATAAAATAACCAAATATAAAATATCAAATTAAAAAAAAAAAATTTTTCAATTTTTTTTTTCGAAATGGATTTAAATAATTTGGATTTAGAACAATTAATATTAAATGGAGATAAAACATCTGGACCTCACGATTGGTCTCATGAAATTAAAAAACAAATAATTAGTAAGTCAATAATAGTCATTATTTGTTTATCATGTTTGATACAAATCCATACATCATTGATCAATTTTTTTTTGACTCAAGAAAATATTTTGGATAGCTTTAATTATTTTAGTTATCTAATATTTTAGTTACTTATGTAACACTTTCTTTAGTGAAGAGTATTTTCTTGACTGTATAAAATTTTTTCTTGCTCTAAAACAACTTATGTCTTACTGAATACTTTTTTCATTGAGAATTAAATTTTTCTCTGATTATAAGATCAATTAATTTCACAGAATCATTAAGAATTTTTTTTTGTTCTTAAATAGATTTTGTCGACTAGATTGATGGGATTTATGTCGTTGGATGCACTACTATCGTGAAAATTTTTTTGAGAGATGGTCGCATTCATGACGCAATGGCTTTTAAAGAATCACGAAGTGATTTCTATGGAATTTCATATGATCAAGCACGAAATGTAAAACATTAAATTTCCTTGATTAGTATTAGAGTTAATAATTAATTTTTCTTAATTAACGATAATCATTTCTCTTTATTTTCAATAGGGATCATTTGTCAGGGCTCTTTATGACACCTTCTTGTTTTTTAAGGAATTCCGCGACAATTTATTCTCTTTAAACGAGCAAAAATTAAAAAGATTGGCCAATCCAGAACGATTAAAATAGGAGTGGAGAAAGAAAAATATTCCATAATTATTTATGATTCATTAAATTTTATTATAGATTTCAATACTCATAAGAGAATTTTATTTATTATTTATTGGCGCCAGATGTACAGCTTGTCTACCAAACTCTGATACATCTTTCGCTTAAATCTACTTTTCTTTCACTAATTTTATAATTTATTATTTTATTTTAGTATTCCAACTTAATAGTTAATCAATATTTCAATCTATAACGGTAGTAAATACTTTCGTAGACGTTGGGTCGTTTCCTTAGTTTCAGCTTATCGTATATAGCAGATTCTTTTCAAATTTTGAGCTAATAGGAGCTACAGCTCGGAAACTTAAAAATTCAATTGTTAACACCAACCCCCGGAACCCCCTGTCGGAAGGGATATCGTAAAATTCGTTCATAAATTATTTTTACATCACTTACACAAAATTCATACAAAACTAGGAGTCTGTAGTAGCTAGAAGTCCAAAATTTTTAATTTTCATTGTTAACGTTCACCCCCGCAATCCATATTGGGAGTAGATTGTCATAAAAACCGCTCTTAGATCATTTCTACATCACATATAGGAGATTCCTACCAAATTTGAAGTCGATAGCAGCTATAGGTTAAAAATGGGGATTTTCCATTGTTAACGCCCCCGCAACCCCCCTTGTGGGTGGAATTTCGTAAAATCCGTTCTTAGCTGACCTCTACTCGGCGAAGGGAATAATCCTACTAAATTTCAAGTCGCTACGCCTTATGGTTCCAGAGATATCGTGATGAGTCAATATATAGGTAGAAATCTCTTATATATATATATAGATGATGATTGTACCTGGAGTTTTTTTTCTTAATTTTCTCAGCAATCCCTAGACACTGCAACTCCTAGGTTTTAGTATCCGTATGAAATTTTTCCTCAGTGAGGTATTGAATTCGGCGGCAAAGTCCCAGATCACCACGTCGCGTCACGTTCTCCTCAGACATTATTTTCCTGTAACAGCAAGTTTGCATTAGAATTTATAACAATGTAAACCAAACTTAAGCGAGCTGACATGTTGGCCTAGCAAGCATTAAATTTGTCAAGTTTCATCGTTTCGTTCCACTTTGGTCAAGCGAATAAAAAATAATTGCCAGGTAAGAAAACTTTTCACGAAGCATTTTGTGAAAATCCAAAATTTGTTAGTTCGTTTCTTACTTCACTCTGTCTTCCCCACTCTCTTTCTCTCTCTCTCTCTTGGCGCCAGAGCTTCCACCTCGGGGATTTACTTACTAACTTACAACTACTGACGCGAATACTTCAAAGCACAGCGTCCGGGGAAATCGGTCGATAACTAACGAGCACGGATCAGAGAGCTTCCCTGGATGAAGAAGGCCCCGTGTACTTCGTTACAAGGTCATCACCATTGAGTGCTCAGTCACAATTGTTAGACTTATAAGAATTAAATTAAAATTTAGAATTAAAATTAAAAAAGTTATAAAACAATTAATTAATAATACCAGGACCTATTTCGGGTTATTAATTAATTTGCTTAGAAAAAATAATTCGTCTTAGTCAGGTAACTTATTTTACACATGGGCCTATCTGGTTTAATAATACTAGGAAAATATTTCAGATTATTAATCTCAGATTCTCATGTCGTGTGTCGAATAATAACACCGGCGGACAAAAAAAAAAGTGGAATGTACTTTGGACCGGACCCACCTACCGACATGTTTTCGAACTGCTGAACCCAAATTTCCAGTCCGTTTGGTCCAGTCACCCTCCAGTCTTAAGTAAAATGCAAAAAAGCCAGAAATAGGCCAAAAATTGCCAAAACTGCGGTCACAGCAATGAAAAAATTTTTGTGGACGCGGATCATGTATGATTATTGTATATTTCGAATAACTGAATCTAAATCTAAAAGTTAATTCGCCTGGTAAGCCATCCGAATTAGAAACGAAAAATCCAAAAAAATGGCGATAAATCATGATAAATTGAAGTTTTCGAAATAAAAAATTTTTTGGACTCAGATTGAGTATGATTTTCATGTGTTTTGTTCCACCGAGATGAAATTTGAAGTTTTCTTGCCCCGCTAAGGTTTTAAAATTAAAAAAAATCTTATCATAACCAATAAAATCGAGAAAATTGTAATCAAAAATATGAAAAAAAAAAATCTATGAAACATGATTAAATACTTTTCTTGTATTTTTTGACGAATAAAATACAAGTTAAAAATCTGAAAATATGAAAAGTTGTAATATCTATAAGAATGACGTATAAGTATATTAAAGAGAACGATTTTCTCGAATTTCGAACTGCTCTTCGTTGGTATCGGACTCTTTTGTTCTCAAACGATCTACGTAGTGGATTTTTCTTCCGTTTGTTATTTTCTCTTAATATATTCCTTTTAAGTGTCCAGCAAAAATCTGCCATCATATTAATATTCCAATTTCCTTGATATTTAGTCTCCATTTCACTCATGTCTTCATGGAATCGTTCTCCCTATTCTTCACTGTAGTCTCCAAGATTTTCAGGAAACTGATCAAAGTGAGAATCAATGAAGTGCAGTTTGAGGTTTATTGAGCAACCTCAATTTCTGAAATTTGTCACCAATTTTTCTACTAATGTCCTGTAATATTCGATTTATTTATTTTCTAAAAAGTTTTTAGACACATTCTTAAAACTAACCCAACCTGCTCTCTCCATCTCGTTCATTTTGCCTGTAGGATTTTCATCCTGAAATAGAGTTTGAATTTGTGCACCGTCGAAAATTCCTTCTTTTGATTGTGCATCACTTTTGGCTGGAAATATTTTTTTCAAGTACTTGAAACAATCACTATCTTTGTCCAAAGCTTTCACATACTGTTTCATAAAACCTATCTTGATTTGAAGTGGTGGGAGCAGATATTTTGACGGCGGAATCAATGGTGCTCGTATAACATTATATCTAGATTGAATTTCGCTGTTATAGGTCATTTTTTCTTTACATAGTGATTTTCTCCGTCTCTGCTATCCCACAAACATAGATAGCAGGGATATTTTGTGAATCCCGATTGCTGACCTAAAAGAAGCGTTGCAATTTTCAGGTCACCCCAAATTCTCCATTAATGTTCGAAATAATTTACTTTATCCAATACGATGTCTAAGTTTTTGTAGGTCTCTTTTAGTTTAGCCGAATGAGCTATCGTGATCGGCGCTAATTCGTTCCCAATATGAACTAATACAGCTTCGAGACTCCTAGTAGATGAATCTGTTGAGAGTCTTCACTCATCGTCTTTTAGACGATATTGGGTTTTAATTGATCAACCAATCCTTCAATATCGCAACAGTACACCATCGAGTTCTTATAGTCTTTTGTAAAGAATTTCCGGAACTCTTCTTCTCTAGTACGATAAAAGTAGGACGATACTCCTTTAGCTAGCAATTTTTTTCCTTTCAGTCTCGAGGCCAGTAATACAGCTCCATTGTTAGGCAATCCTGAATCTCGTACAAGATCATTAAGTTCTGCTCGGTTGAACGTTTCAGGGTCTTTTGTTTTCCCACGTGGCATGTAATCTTCATCGTCAAAAATTTCATTTTCAGTACTTCCTTCTAGCACTTCTTCCATTTGCACATCTTTTTCTACTTCCATTTTTTCAAGAGACTCGATTTCATCTATGGCTATCCTTTTCTGTGGTTTAATAGCTGATGAAAGGTTGGCGTATTGCATTTTGTTTCTGTCAGACGAGGAAAAACCAGCAATTTCAGTCAGACAAAAATAACAGTTTTGCGAACTTATGGGTGAAGTCCAGATCATAGGGACTGTAATTGTCAAGTTTTCTCGTTTTCTGTTCTTTTCCAATCATATCAACATGCTATAACAGCGACAACAAACATAATGTGGGATCATGAAATTTGGAATCGTTTGATACCTACATTGTGAGAATGGATTTTTTTTTGTTAACTAATGATTTGCTTGAACAAATAGAAAAAATAAAAAAAAAAAATTTTTTTCACACGATAGAATATCTTTACGATTCATGAAATTCTGAATCGATTGATACCTATATTGGGAAAACAACTTTATAATAGTTAATTAGGACTTAAAAAAAAACCTATAATGTGAAATCGATTTTTCAAAATCTAATTAAGACTTAGAAAAAAATAGAAAAAATTACAATAAATATAAAAAAAGAAATAACTCCGAGTTTCTGAGCGGCCGCTTACTATTGTTATTATTTGCCTCACATTATGATTATTTCCCCCATTTTTCTCCAACAGTGGTTTGAGGGGAATGGCACTCGCTCAATATGTCGGGTCCGGACATCGAATCCCCGTAGAGCTCATATTTTTTTAAAATAGTAACCTGTATTTTTGTATTAAAAAATTTTTTTTTTCAAAATTTTGTTTCTCAAGTCGATTCTTTATTGCCAAAAAAATTTACTCATGCAAATAAAATATTTTTTTTGTTACAACTATCTTTTAATGCAGAAATTAGAAAAACTGAAAATTATTCATATAGATTCAAAAAAAATTTTTTGAGCATAGCCAATTTTTTTGCTTATAGAAGACAATAAAAGCTTCAATTAGAAAAAAAAAAGTATATCGATTGATTTTTCGCGGAGTTACAGCTATTTGTTTATAAGCGCTTGAGCGGAACCGCATTTTTTTTTCATTAAAAAATTAATATCTCGTAAACTATTGGTCGTAGAGACATCGGGTTTGGCTCTTTTTATTCCTTATTCAATTCTCGAAATTTCATACGCAACATGTCTCGACTACTTTTGCGTAGTTTCCGAGATATTTTAATTTAAAGCTCAACGCTAAAACGCTATTTTTTAAACAAAAAAAAAGCAACACTTCCCACATACACACAAATGTTAAGAATATTTTTCTGAGTATTTAAAAAAAAAAAAATTCAAAATCGGACCATTTTGTCGAAAAGTTGCCAACAAACCCCTTTTTTTTCCACGCCGACTGGACTAGATCGCTTGTGCCTGCAACCAGGGCACCTCCACGTGGTGACGGTGGGCAACAGAAACATCTAGCAAACTCCCTGGGTTAACGGCGTATGGGCCATCATGGCCGATACAAGTGATGAGCACATTACGATGCAGGGATTCGAAAACCCAGTATTAGCGCCTGGTCAGTGTGAGATAGCAGGCCCACAGACGTCGCTATCGAGCGACTGCAGCTCTTCAGTAGTGGGAAACTCGGCTACTGGAGAATATACCATCAAAAGAAGTAATTCCAATCTTTGTAATACAAGTCCTGATTCATTTTGTTACATTTGTGGCGAGTTTGAACAGGCAAAAAACGTTTTCCGAAAAAAAAAACCGGCAAAAGAGCGTTTTCCGAACGATTTAAAAAAATTTATCAGGAATGCTTTCGGATTCAAATTGCGAATTTGGATTCGGCCTGGGTCCCACATTATGTTTGTTGTCGCTGTTATAGCATGTTGATATGATTGGAAAAGAACAGAAAACGAGAAAACTTGACAATTACAGTCCCTATGATCTGGACTTCACCCATAAGTTCGCAAAACTGTTATTTTTGTCTGACTGAAATTGCTGGTTTTTCCTCGTCTGACAGAAACAAAATGCAATACGCCAACCTTTCATCAGCTATTAAACCACAGAAAAGGATAGCCATAGATGAAATCGAGTCTCTTGAAAAAATGGAAGTAGAAAAAGATGTGCAAATGGAAGAAGTGCTAGAAGGAAGTACTGAAAATGAAATTTTTGACGATGAAGATTACATGCCACGTGGGAAAACAAAAGACCCTGAAACGTTCAACCGAGCAGAACTTAATGATCTTGTACGAGATTCAGGATTGCCTAACAATGGAGCTGTATTACTGGCCTCGAGACTGAAAGGAAAAAAATTGCTAGCTAAAGGAGTATCGTCCTACTTTTATCGTACTAGAGAAGAAGAGTTCCGGAAATTCTTTACAAAAGACTATAAGAACTCGATGGTGTACTGTTGCGATATTGAAGGATTGGTTGATCAATTAAAACCCAATATCGTCTAAAAGACGATGAGTGAAGACTCTCAACAGATTCATCTACTAGGAGTCTCGAAGCTGTATTAGTTCATATTGGGAACGAATTAGCGCCGATCACGATAGCTCATTCGGCTAAACTAAAAGAGACCTACAAAAACTTAGACATCGTATTGGATAAAGTAAATTATTTCGAACATTAATGGAGAATTTGGGGTGACCTGAAAATTGCAACGCTTCTTTTAGGTCAGCAATCGGGATTCACAAAATATCCCTGCTATCTATGTTTGTGGGATAGCAGAGACGGAGAAAATCACTATGTAAAGAAAAAATGACCTATAACAGCGAAATTCAATCTAGATATAATGTTATACGAGCACCATTGATTCCGCCGTCAAAATATCTGCTCCCACCACTTCAAATCAAGATAGGTTTTATGAAACAGTATGTGAAAGCTTTGGACAAAGATAGTGATTGTTTCAAGTACTTGAAAAAAATATTTCCAGCCAAAAGTGATGCACAATCAAAAGAAGGAATTTTCGACGGTGCACAAATTCAAACTCTATTTCAGGATGAAAATCCTACAGGCAAAATGAACGAGATGGAGAGAGCAGGTTGGGTTAGTTTTAAGAATGTGTCTAAAAACTTTTTAGAAAATAAATAAATCGAAAATTACAGGACATTAGTAGAAAAATTGGTGACAAATTTCAGAAATTGAGGTTGCTCAATAAACCTCAAACTGCACTTCATTGATTCTCACTTTGATCAGTTTCCTGAAAATCTTGGAGACTACAGTGAAGAATAGGGAGAACGATTCCATGAAGACATGAGTGAAATGGAGACTAAATATCAAGGAAATTGGAATATTAATATGATGGCAGATTTTTGCTGGACACTTAAAAGGAATATATTAAGAGAAAATAACAAACGGAAGAAAAATCCACTACGTAGATCGTTTGAGAACAAAAGAGTCCGATACCAACGAAGAGCAGTTCGAAATTCGAGAAAATCGTTCTCTTTAATATACTTATACGTCATTCTTATAGATATTACAACTTTTCATATTTTCAGATTTTTAACTTGTATTTTATTCGTCAAAAAATACAAGAAAAGTATTTAATCATATTTCATAGATTTTTTTTTTTCATATTTTTAATTACAATTTTCTCGATTTTATTGGTTATGATAAGATTTTTTTTAATTTTAAAACCTTAGCGGGGCAAGAAAACTTCAAATTTAAACTCGGCGGAATAAAATGCATGAAAATCATACTCAATCTGGGTCCAAAAAATTTTTTATTTCGAAAACTTCAATTTATCATGATTTATCGTCATTTTTTTGGATTTTTCGTTTTTTTTTTCTAATTCGGATGGCTTACCAGGCGAATTAACTTTTAGATTTAGATCCAGTTATTTGAATTATACAATAATCATACATGATCCGCGTCCACAAAAATTTTTTCATTGCTGTGACCGCAGTTTTGGCAATTTTTGGCCTATTTCTGGCTTTTTTGCATTTTACTTAAGACTGGAGGGTGACTGGACCAAACGGACTGGAAATTTGGGTTCAGCAGTTCGAAAACATGTCGGTAGGTGGGTCCGATTCAAAGTACATTCCAGTTTTTTATTTTTTTCGTGTGCCGGTTATAATTATTAGTAATTAGGCAATTAATGATTTGGGTTATGCCAGAAAAGCCTTATGGACTACACTAGTTTTACAATATCCAGACTTCGAACAACCCTTTATTCTCACTACAGATGCCTCTGACATAGTCATCGGAGCCATCCTAAGTCAAAGTAGAATAGATTTACACTAGTTTGCGATCATCAACCACTCCGGTGGATAGACTCTGTGAAACCTCCAGTGTAAAGATTAATACGTTGGATAACAAGATTACGTGAATATGAATATGTTTTTCATTGTAAGCCAGGACGACGTAATGTCGACGCAGATGCTTTATCACGAAATCCAGTTTTCCTCTCATTAGGAACAGAAAAAAGATCAGGAATGACGGCAAGACAAGCAGCGTCAATAGAGGCTTATATAAAAAGGTGACAGACAAAAACTGCAGAATCAAACTGTGCTAACGACGTAGATACTATTGGACGACGAGTAAGATTGCGTCACCAAGCTCAAAATCTTCCAGTTATGTCAGCACCGACTGGACGACCCACAAGAAATTTCAATAAACCACCCGAAGAGCAACCACCTGCTGCGCGAGGCCGAGAGAGCGCATTTTCGAGCCTAGTAAAGAAACGTACTTCACCCAGAAATAAAGAACCAGAATCAGTATCCACAACGCCTAGAAATCGCACAGATGCACTTAAGTTTGCTTTTGACGTGAAAACAGAAGATTCACCTTTCCCACAAGCTTCTTTATCAAAAACAAATCGGAATATCGTTGAAATATCTCCAAATCCCCCACAGACACGGAACAATATTATTAGGAACCTCGAGAATAAAATCCAAACTATAAATCTCCTAATATCAATAACACTGATAACGCTCAAAGATGAGGACCTTCAACAGTCACTTTTCATCATTCAAACGGTAGACCTACACCAATGAGTTCGTCGGATGAATCTGAATCAAGCTCAAACGATAAAATAGGACCAGCAAGTAGACATTGGAGATATCCTCCTCATACTCAAGACATAATCCCTGAAGAAGAAAGTGAAGAAGAATTAGAAGCCGGAGAAATACTCATACAACAACCCCCATACAGAACTCTATCATCTAGTCTTCCTCACTAAGTATTTTATCCCGGTATCGAAAACAGTCCGGATAATTTAACTATTCATTCCGCAAATAAAAACTTGATATACTTCAAAGACGATTACTTACATTTTACATCTGCCGATTGCGAATTTACAACTAGAATTTCACGATTGCTCATCGATCTAGATAAATTGAATGCTCAAGACTTAAAATTAAAGAAACCAAGAGTGAAACAGGTTTTAGTTACACCACAAGGTAAAAATAAAATTTTGAGCGCTGTACTTACACCACACCTTTTTGACACATTTACAGCATCTACGTATCTCTAAACCAGGAGTTATATTAGAGAATTTCGATCAAACTATTTTTCTTGACCTCAGAGAATGTTTACGTCAATGCAATTGTTCAATAACCTTCTGCTATGGTAGCGTAACAATCTCTGAAGAAGAAGCAAGACTGGATATTATTAGTGAATATCACGAAAATTTGATCGGAAGTCATAAGCTAGTAACAAAAACTTATAAGCGAATCCGTGAAAGATTTTAGTAGCCTAATATGAGGGAAGAAATAGCAGAATTTATTAAAACCTGTAAAAGTTGCCAAGAGCAAAAACTAGTTCGAGTAAGAACCCGAGAACGTATGATAATAACAGATACACCAGCAGAACCTTTCGATAAAATTTCCATAGACACAGGAGGAACATTACCTACGACACCTTTAGGTAACGCTCATATCTTAACTGTACAAAATAACCTAACAAAATACTGTGTTGTAGTACCTATTCCAAACATGAAAACTGAAACTATTGCTGACGCTCTCGCTCGAAACGTTGTTATACAATTCAGAACCCCTCGAATAATGTTAAGTGATCAAACTCGTACCTTTTTCGGAAAATTGTAATGTCAGAATTTATTAAACATTATGTTGAACGATTTGAAAACTGGGATAAGCTTGTCCCGTTTGCTATATTTTCATACAATACTTCCGCTCATGAATTAACTAACTTCACTCCTTTCGAGCTTATCTTCGGTAAAAAAGCACGCATTCCTAGCTCTTTTGTTCCCGCTGGTCAAATCTAAACATATGGAACCTATTTACAAGATCTTATTACTAGAATGGACGATATGAGACAATTGGCTTATAAAAAGTTGGTAAAATCAAAGCACCGTTCTAAACGCTATTATGATAAACATTTACACTCTTGTACCCTTAAAGTAGGTAATCAGGTTCATTTAATCAAGGAGCCCAAAAAAGGCAAGTTCGATTCTCACTATAAGGGTCCTTATACAGTGGTAGAATTGTTAGATAATAATACTGCTGTCATTGAGAATTCAGATCGTAAACGATTATTAAAGCATGTAGATAAATTAACAATTTTTAATACTCGGAAGGATGAGTCTGACTCCGAATTATATTTAACAAATTAAAGATCATTATGTTTCAGAATAAGGAAGGGTTAAATATTAATACAGGTTAAACATGACACTCCATGGGTACCGGAATTTTATAACATCTTCTAGTTTGGATGTCCAGGCTGTTCAAATATTGCTGACTATTCCGGTAGTACTCGGAATTCTCACTTACGATTGCTCAAAACCTTCAATTAATGTAACAACTCCATCTCCGTTTGATATTCAGCACTGCAAAATACCAATAGCAAATCCAATCATATAACCAACAGATATCCAATTGTTCCAAACAATCAAATTTATTAATATCCACATTTTTCAATGCAAAATCATGATCAATAGATCAATTAAAATTTTTTAGTTTTTATCACACAAGTATGAAACGTCTAACAGTTATTACGAATACGTGAAATAAATGACGCGAAAACGATGTGAAGATATATACACAGAAGGATCCTATGAATATTATGGAGAACATAACGATTTAAAACCGAACTCTAATACAAGGCGATCAGTTACTTTTGCCGAAAGCGTAGACTCAGAAGGATACTGCACTGGCGAAGCCTACAGTGATGCTGGCGGTAACTGGGAAAAAGTCTTTGTTACGGGTTATCTTACAATTACTTTACAATACTATAATTCCACCGTTAATACCGAAACCAATGGAGTCATTTTAAGATCAGGAGTACGTTGTAACTACCAATCCGGACGATGCATGGATGTTGACGGAAGAAATACTTTCTGGGATGTGTTACCCAAATCGGATTGCAGTACGGACAAATTTACGGTACTGTTCGATGGAATACCAGAAAAATTAATCAATAGAAATAATTTATAAATAGTGAAACCGTATATTCCGTAGCATCCGGAGGATTTAGTTTTACATTCACAGAAAAAAGAACTATAGAAAACTGTAAAGAACTCCTAACGTTAACAGAATTCCCTCGACTCTTTGTCCTAGATGAAGGACTTAATAAACATTCAAACCACGAAAGGTCATTAATTATAGAAAACATGGATCTTACTTCCTATTTTAGCGCGAAATTAATATACCTCGGAAGTCAATTTGAAACTCAACTCATAATGTTATACAAAGACATTATCCTGCAAGAATGTGAATGAGAGAAAAAAGTATTATAAAGCGCATTAATTCTTACATCTCAAGCCCCAGACAATTTGGCACTCCAATTTTTGAAAGAACTAGGTTACATTGCTCATGCATCAGGAGAAGTAATAAGATTCACAAAATGTATCACAGTATTCGTTAAAAAGAATAGGTACTGAGGAATGCTATCAAGAACTACTCATTAATTTAAACAATGAAAAATTATTCATGTTATCATGCACTCACATTTTAGTAGAAACAGGGACACAGGTTGATTGTAACCCTGTAATGGCACCAATGAATTAGATAAACTCACAATGGTACCAATAAACCCTAACTTAACTGTGGTACCTGAGCCTATACAACTCGCAGCACAAACAAATTATACCTGGAAATACAAAAACACTCTAGGACTAGCCACAGCAGGAATTTACTCTAACAAAGACGTAGAAAAACTTTAAGAATTTACAATTTTTTCTCTAAAACGGGCAGCTATATTAAATACGATCGCTCGAGAAGCTACCGGCCATTTAATAGTCAAGGATAAAATAAAGTTAGACAATTTAATTGAAGAAAGTGAAATTTTTGCCTCACTCTCACAAAGTTAGGGAAAAATTAATAACTTCTTCAACATGGCTGAAACTTTCCGAGTAACCATTTTTGAAGCTTATTCAGTGTTATGCATCATTTAATTGACATTTGATTTGATAATTCACAGTTACGCTCAGCACTCGACTAATGGGTGTAGTTTTTGGATCATGGGAGCCATATAGGGAACATTAGCCAGTTATTCAGTACAACGTCGTGCCACTAATTCTGATATAAAAAAAAATGGAAATATTTGAAGCTAAAAACCATTCACAATTAGAAAAACCGCGATAAAGATTGAAGAATTATATTCCCTCTAAAACAAAACGCAATAATCGGCACAGCTTGCCATTAGATATTGAACTCCGAGATATAGAGTCGGAATAGTCAAGCAAAAGTTTACATCTCAAATACACTATTATATTAACTATTATATTACTAACTATTATATTAATCATTCCAGAGAGAGGAAGAGAGAGACATAACAGAGAAAACATTCTAAACTCTCCATCAAGATGAAGACACTGACCTTTACGTTTATAATAATTTATACTCGAGCCGGGATTTCTTGTGACCCTTTTAAGAACAAACAGTTCAACTTAAACCTAGGTATTTACCACGAAGCATTGGGAAAAGTATACTTGTCAATGAATGAACGGAAACTTGTGACTAAAATATACCCGAAACAACTTACATTGCAACGACCTATTAGATTATAGATTATACATTCAATTAAGTCTTTACCAAAGACTCGACAAAAAAATCCAGGATAACTTAGATTTATTACATCAATTACTAAAAATGGAAAATTCTACATTAATTCACACCAGTGAAAAAATATTGAATAATTATTTAATAGAATTTACTGTCTTAGAAACTGCACCATGGTCAACTACAATTGATGTTGGAAATAATATTCATATAGTAAATTCAGAATTTGGTAAAAATCAACCACTATTAAACCAACACATAATCAACTATTCTAAGAAGAAAGGATTGTTTTGGAATATGACGGAACGTGTAACAAGAAAACACTGTTCTTACTCCCAATACATCGAACGTATACAAGAGTGGAGCAATCTTTTACAGTTATGTTTAGTAATAGCAGTCAACTCTGCCTTATTAGGACAATTTTCGCCTCACATACTTCAATTTAGCACAATAAGTAAAACCGTAGAGGATTTCGCCGTTCTAAAACTCATTGCAAATTACCCCTGAAACCAAAAGATATATATTCACTCCAAGTGTGAATGCAGTGCCAGACTAAATATGAACAACGGGAGGTTATCAGTGTATATTTTTATATGTTTGTCAATAGTCAAAGAAAAAGTTCATTACAAAAATATCAAAAACAATAATTAACAAGTTATAAAGAAAAAATGTGAGAACTAAATAGTTATTGACATTTTATAATTGACCTCAATGTACCAAAAACACAAGTAAGTATAATAATAAAATAAATAAAGAAATGCAGTAAACATTTATTAGGTTGAGTTGCTCAAAATTTGATTCGAAATCTCGGAATAGTTCTTAAAAAAATAAAAAAAAAAAAAAATTTGGAAAACGGTTCACCCTAAAAGCCATCCCTGTAACTTCCCGCTAATTCCATACCTGAGCGCTTAGAATTGTACTTATGACATTTTTGAGATTTTTTAGGTCAAGATATAGTTTATGCGATATTTTGAGCTCACTAAGTTCAGAGAGATAATATTTTGATGCATTTAAGCTTTCCCAGCTCAAAAGACTGATAGAAGTTTCATAGAACACTAATTTTAGATTTTTCAAATAGCAATAACTTTTGAATGGATCAACCGATATTCACGAGGTTGGCGGCATTCGGCGCAGTTTTATCATCCTCATAAGTAATTTTCCGGTTTTAATTGATCAAATTGAAAACTCCAGAGTAATCTCGAAAAAACACTTTTTTCGGTTTTCTTTCGTTCACAATAACTCACGAACGAATCATCTGATTGTGACCGGACTGGCGGCGTTCGTCGCATTTTTTTAATGTTAAGAGCTGATTAGTTTTTGGAGTTGATCGGTAGAGCCGTTTAAAAGTAATTCTAAGAAAACCCCGGAATACCTGCAGATCGGCCCTGGAAATACAGGGTTTGTTATTTTTCCCTGTTCAAAAAAAAATAACTGGTGTCCAAACGTGCACTCACCCAGCCTGGGTGGCTGCTGCGGTGTTGCTTAGGAGATTGAGCATCTCCTAAGCTTCCTATTTGCTGTTGTTTATTTATTTTGGATGATAGACTTTTGAGCTGGGAGAGCTCGAATGCATCAAAATATTATCTTTCCGAACTCAGTGAGCTCAAAATATCACATAAATAATATGTCGAGACCAAAAATCTCAAAATGTCATAAGTACAATTTTAAGCGCTCAGGTATGGAATTAGCGGGAAGTTACAGGGATGGCCTTTAGGGTGAACCGTTTTCCTAATTTTTTTGTAGTTTTTTTGCCATTTCTCAAAATCTACCGGTCCGAATCGGTTCAAATTTTCAGGAAATCTAAGTTTAGTCAAGCCCTTCTGAATGGCGCCAACCGCGCTCAAATCGGCCAAGCCGTTCAAAAGTTATAAAAGGGTTACATACATCCATACACACACACACACACACACACACACACACACACACACACACACACACACACACACACACACACACACACACACACATAGACAGCAAACAGTAGTTTGTTTGTTTGTGTACCAGTACCTGTCTGTGCTTGTACAGAGGAACAATAATTTCACTTTTTAAGTTAAACACGACAATGAATCGAGTGATGTGGATATATGATGGATAATAAGCCAATCTTCTATCCGATGGTTTGTAATCGCAATCGCACAAAGATTACTTCATGGACTATAAGTTTTGCGGGGTTGCGTGATGGCGCAACTCGATTTTGGCTCATCCAGTTCCTATACTTTAGGGGAATAGTCTGGGAAGCTTTCTAGGACCTCAAAACGTCAAGATCTGATGAGAGCTCGATTTTCGAAAAACGAGGTGAAACCAATAACTTCCCGATTTTTGAAAATTTTTAATTTTCTTTGCGGGAAGTTAAAAATGATGATTAAAATTTTTTCTCAATAGAATAAGTGAATACTAATTTAATTCAGTTATATTTTTATTATTTTTAGTCGAGACAAAGACATGGATATTATTATAAAGACAGAATTTCAGTCCATCACCCATCAAATAAAATTTCAGCCAGAGACAATGACCAAAGTCAAAAAACTTGTTGATGCTGGAAATGTAAGAGAAGTCGAGGAACATCAACGAAACTCGGTAAATTTCAACTTCCCGCTAAAAATCTCAGATTTTCAAAAATCGGGAAGTTATTGTTTTCACCCCGTTTTGCAAAAATCGAGTTTTTATCAGATCTCGACGTTTTGAGGTCACAGAAAGCTTTTCTGACTCCCCCCGTGATGTCGTCACTGTGTGTGTGTGTGTGTGTGTGTGTGTGTGTGTGTGTGTGTGTGTGTGTGTGTGTGTGTGTGTGTGTATGTATGCAACCCTTTTATAACTTTTGAACGGCTTGACCGATTTGATCGCGGTTGGCGCCATTCGAAAGGGCTTGACCAAACTTAGATTTCCTGAAAATTTGAACCGATTCAGGCCGGTAGATTTTGAGAAATTTAGAGAAATCTCAAAAACAATAGGAAAAAAATTTTTTTCAGAAGTGGTTTTTTTGGAATAACTTTTAAACGGCTTCAACGATCAATTCCAAAAACTAATCGGCTTTTAACATCAAAAAACCGCGTCGAACGCCGCCAGTCCGGTCAAAATCGGTTGATTCGTTCGTGAGTTATCGTGAACGAAAGAAACCCGAAAAAAGTGTTTTTTCGGGATTACTCCGAAATTCTTAGTTTGATCAATTGAAATCTGAAAAGCACTTATAGGAATAATAAAATTTTGTCGAATGCCGCCAACCGCGTAGAAATCGGTTAATCCATTCAAAAGTTATTTCGATTTGAAAAATCCAAAAATAGTGTTCTATGAAACTTCTATCAGAGTTTTCAGCTGGGAGAGCTCAATGAATCAAAATATTATCTCTCCGATTCTAGTGAGTTAAAAATATCATATAAATTATATTTTGAGCTCAAAAATCTCAAAAATGTCATGAGTACAACTTTAAGCGCTCAGGTATGGAATTAGCGGGAAGTTGCAGGGATCGCCTTTAGGGTGAACCGTTTTTCTAATTTTTTTGATTAAATCTCGCGTTATTCGACAAGCATCCGTCCACGCTACACCTTGAACTACTTCTTTAGACGTGATGCACATCCAGATCATTCATTTCGTTACTTTAAATAATGTTTAAGTATTATATAATCAATAGATTTTTCCATTTTAATTTCAGATAAACTCTGCACGGTTCGTGACAAATTTACACTGTAATTGTGTATATAATAAGAGTAGCAAGTGTAAATATGTTGCTGCGTTAATTTATTTTATTAATAATGAAGCAAGTGCTTCAAAAACGAGTCACGAGCAGCAGTGGGGTAATCCGGGCGCACCTCAATTTGCTAAACACAAATATTCTAAAGGAGAGTACTTCAAAAAAATGATGCCGCATAAATACACTCAATTACATGATCCTCAGAATGTTTTAATAACTGATTTAAAAGACGATTCACTTTCAAAACGAATAATAGAAGCACAGTTAACAAAAAATAATAAACATACAGTAAGAAATGTGATCAACTCTCTGTTGGCGCAAGTAGAACTGAATTTAGAGAAAGAAGAATGTGCTGCGTGTGTAGAAAATTTTTTAATTCTTTGCGGGGATATCCTATTTATGAAAGTCAGTATAAGCTGGATTCGAATCTCCGGGCGTTTTTTTTAAATAACGTGCAGTTATCAGAAGATGAAATCATTCAACTGTCATGTGAAACTGTTCAACATTCTTTTTGTAACAATTGGTTCCAAGCTAGACGCTTGAGAATTTCTGCAAGTTCCAATGTTCATCATATAAAAGTTCTGAGCAGGAAACCAGTTGAAAATTTGGTTTCAGACATGCTACATTCATCTACAATTAACAGCAGCTCTAATAAATATAGTTTAGAAATGGAATCTTCTGCTAAAGAAAAATATGAACAAATTTACAACTGTACTGTTGAACGAGTTGGTGTAATTGTCAATAAATATATACCTTGGCTTTGTGCAAATTCTGATGGAGTTGTCATTGATGACGGTTGTATTTTTAAAATTGTTGAATTTAAATGTCCTAGTACCTGTGGAAATGAACCAGTTATCAATGATGCTGATCAAGTTAGTACCGTTAAGTATTTAAAATTTAATAATAATAAATTGGAGCTCAAAAAATCTGATGTTTATTACACTCAAGTTCAAGTACAAATGTCCGTCACCGGCATGAGTGTTTGTGATCTCTTTGTTTTTTTCACCAGTTGAAGATGGCTGTTGTTTAATAGAAGTCCACAGACACGAAGAATTTTTAAAAAGTGTGATTTTAGAGTGTGAGAAATTCTATTTCGAGCAATATTTGCCAGCTTTGTTTGCAACAGTAGCAACTACGGACATTAATAAAGAAAATACTAATAACAACGATGAAAATACTGACTATTCACATAGTAATAATAAACATGAAAGAGCAAACCAAAAATGAAGCTTTATTGGAAGTGATGTTACAAATATTTTAATATAGTAATTTATTTTCAATAATTTATAACGGTATAAAAGCACCAATTGTTGTGATGCTAACAAATAAGCTAAGAGTAATCAGTCAAAAGTATTAACTAATTATAAATAATAAGTTTGATAAGTAGTTACTGCAAGTATTTTATTATTCGTTACATGTTCTGCAAAAACCTTAATTATTAATCTAATTAATAGCTGAAAATAAATGTACGAAATAAATGTACAATAATGTAAAAAATAATGCATTTGTCATTTTTTTTTTTTTTTAATGAAAATGTAATTCCGGTCCTTTGTGCATTGTAACGGGTTCTAATTTCAACATTTCCAATTTTTTTCATTAAATCTCCGACTCAAAATTTGCTCGCCGCAGTCAAGGGTTATAAACGGGGATTTATATCGAAATAACTAAATATATACACCAACGAAACACTTCATTTTAATAAATAAAATTAAAGAAAGAAAATCTATTTATTGACCTGAATCATGTTAAACAATATTATAAACAATATGGTCAAAATTTAAACAATATAAACAATACATAAGAACACTTTTTACACACATATTCGCGGTTCAAAATCAACATACGATATAAACAATATAACCTAATGGAGTTTAAACTCTATTCAAAACATACACGTCGGTAATCACGGTTAAAAACTCAAAACGCGGTCTATACACAACGGGGTCCTAAATTCTACCCGGAGAACGAGTGGAGAGTATCCTTCTCGTCCCCACCTAGACGGTTCACGATTCACCTACCGTACCTCAGCTGAGGGCCTTGGCACGGAGAGTAACTCTTTTATCCGGTCGGTCTCTGGTACTTACCTGGATCTTGGTCAGACTCCAGGTAGAGTATCATCCTCTCGAATCACTTGGTGAAGAGAATTCAACTGATTCTCCAGAAAAAGAATTCCTTCCCTAGTCTCGGTTTGGGTGCTTGGAAAGCAACCCTTTCCGGCCCGACTTACCCCCTAGTCCCGTTTGCGTGCTTAGAAAGCAACCCTTTTCGGCCCTACTTACCCCTAAGTCCCGTTTGGGTGCTTGGAAAGCAACCCTTCCTAGCTACGCGGTGGCCAAATTTCTCCAAATGGTCAAGTCAGCACCTACCTGGTTCCTGGTCGGAGACGAGGTAGGAGTTCCTTGGTTACTTCCTGGTGAATGGTCTTCTACCAGGAAGGTTGTAACCACTGGGAAACTTGGTTGTTTTTTTCCGTCAATAAAAATTGCTTTTAACAATTTTTTGGCTAGTCTTGTCAAGTGAGAAATTCTCGCCACCTAGTGGCATATTTGAAACTACGGAAAATCGGGAAAATCTTCTAAGTTCTTTTTAAATTTATTCAATAATGAATTTGATTTTGCCGAAATATCTGTCAACAGATTCACACATCACATTTTTCTTAAACAAAATTTCATTCCCATACTAATCCTGGTCGGGACTTAGAAAAAAAATAACATTTGTCAAAATAA
>JZSA01005107.1:0-20874 GCA_000956155.1 Cotesia vestalis | reverse complement strand
ACACACACACACATACATAGAGACATACAAAACAGGGTAAAAACAACATCCCGATTTTTCGAAAATCTTCGATTTTCTTAGCGGGAAGTTAAAAAAAGTGTATCAATGACATTGGTCATTGAACTAAAATAAATCTCAAATAAGTTCACTGTTAGAAACTCCCAGATTAAAAATGAATATCACATTTTTCACTTTATGTATTTCAGTGATTGTTTTTCTACTGGACTGATTTGCAGGTGGGTTAATAGGAATCTTACTATTGAATTGGTCCTTAAGATGAATTTTTTAAGAATAATTTTCGATTTTCGAAAAAATTTTCAATATTTGATTAATTTGCCAATTTTTAACAAAAGTTTCAATTTTTTGAATTTTCGATTTTCGAACAAATTTTCAATTTTTGAGATAAATTTTGCTATTTGTCAAATTTTTTTTTCAATTCTCGGAAATCAAATGTTGAGTTCAATGAAAATAAAAAAAAATCGAAATCTTGAAAAATTCAGTCGATGGCATAATTATTATCGGGAAATTCTTGTCTTAACACAAGAAAATTAAATTTCCGCTTACGTCACAAAAACTAGCAAGCGACATGATTGGGAAAAGCCCATGTAAGTAGTACGGTTAATAATTCTACCGATTCCGTTCCCGATCTTAACTGATCCCGATCAATAAGAAAGGGGTTTACTTCTTTCTTCTCTATTAAGCTTGAGCTTTTTAAGTGACGATAACCTATAATTTTTGGAAATTAAAAGCGTCTAGTGATTTATATTTTACATTTAACATAGATTTAGTGCATTTGAGTTATTAAACAAAAGTAGTAGTCACGATAGCACTTCAATAAGGTAAGTAAGAAATTTCATTTGTTTATAAATAATTTTTACTGAAAATCTGGTGTGAATGAGGCCTGTTTGTATAAATTTTTTGTTCATGTCAAAATTTTTGACTTTTTGTGTCATGTTTGTTAGATACAAACATCAATGTGTAGTGAAACAATTATTGCAGTGAACATTAAATGTTTAAGAATCGTTTTAGTTTTATTTACATATTGTGACATGGGAAAAATTTCCTGTCTATAAAAACTAGAAATATTATTTTTTTGATTATTATTATTCAGTATGATTATGTTGGCCAAGCTGAAGGACTGCTGAGATTCAATGCGCCTGTGTCGCCCCAAGCGGCCTCCTGGTCAGAATGCAAAGCTCGAGGTAAAAATAAGCCGAAAACGCGCCGAATTTGAATATTGAGTATGGACGAATGAGAGTGAAATTTGTACCGAGTATGACATTGTGTGAGAGAGAGCGACTTAAGACAAAGCAATTGGACGAACCCGGAATTTCAAGAGCCACTAGTGACCTCGGAGACATCTGGGAGCTACGACGAGCGACGAGGGAAAGTGTGAAAATTCAAATCAACGAATGCCAAGACTTATCGATCAATTACAGTCGAATGAGGCTCCACCTGGACGCAGAGCGACGAGTTAAGAAGCGAATCGACCAATCATCGATTGAGAGAAAGTATCCGACCGAACCGCTGAAAGTTACGGCCGGCTGGGAAAAGCCGTGAGCTGATTGGACGCGCAGCTTTTTGGCTGCGCAAGAAGAAAAAACCACATGTTGCCGAGGAAGCAGCAATAATAAGAATTCTGATCTGGACGCCGAATAATTCGCTTCGTGCAAAATAATTACGTACAATTTTGTTGTTGAAATCAGTCGATTAATTTTGCTGTTTTTTGTTCGGTCGATTCCGTTTTTTTTTGTGTATTATTTTTGCCACTGTCAGCAATTGACACGAAAAATTAAATAAACGACGAGGTTTAAGTTTGGAAGAGTGTGACCACATTTGTTTTGGACATTCAACCACGGATATTCGGGAAACGCCATCGCCGAGAATTCACGCAGATCTCGTCAGCTATCGCCAACGACGCCAGGTCTAGAACATTCACGCCGTTCACGAGGTCGACTGAGCTGCAGGGTAAGTCCAATCGCAGTCTTTTGTTGCACCTGGGTGTTATCACTGGGACTCGCGAATGAGTTGAGTGTTGATTTTTTTTTCCGATTGAATCTTTTTTTTATTTTTATTCATTTGGATTTTTTAAAATTGTTTTGATCAAAGTTTCGCTGCCGCGACCAAGAGTTGTTTTTAGTTGTTTAATTGCGATTGCAAGGGTGACAAAATCCAAGGGCCCAGCACCATCGGTTGTTTTCTTTTGATTCATGTATGTAATTTATTTTTATTTTACTTGCTAAATTTTGTCGAACGATTTACATTGTATTTTTTTTGTCGACCGATCGGCTTATGACAATCGGGTAATCCGACATTCTATTGGAATTTTACGTGTGTTGTTTGTTGTGAACGTTCGAGGAATTTGAGAGCTGTAGGACGGCTACTTCGACCAGCGCGCCATCTACGAGCGCAAATCGGAATTACATCTCGAGCTTTATTTCCCGCGTTCCAGGAAGGTAACCAGCAATTACCGACAGCACTAGTTATCCGCCGCAAAATGATAAAATTTAAATGCGCGCGGTAATTGTCGACACTTATGTTTTTTTTTAACTGAGCCGTTGTTTAGTTGATTTTGTTAGAATTAAGTGCTGCGATCGATGAAAATTTGTCTAGGTCAGCTAATTAATTTTTGGAGGTCCGTTAATTTAATTTTTTGTTCTTTTAAGTAGAGCATTAATTTTTTTTTTTATATTTTTGTTTTAATTCATTCTGAATTATTTTGATGAAAAATCACCTCTGAGTTGCATTGCTTAAATTTAGACGCAAATCAAAAATTTTTTTGTTTGTAGTAATTAATATTGACTTAATTTTTTTTGACGATCGAAGTTTAATTTACAAGTTTCGATTATTGACCGAATACAATTATTCTTTCTTGTTAATTAATGTTTCTTAAATTTTTATTTTTATTGCGAATCCAACTGTTGATTTTTTTTGGGATACAATTTTTGTTATTTTGCGATCGAACTTGTTACGAATTCCAAAATTCTTTTGGTGATTTGGGTTAATACTAGCGAATTAAATGTCGAACAATTATTTAATAATTTGTATTGATTTTATTCTATTTTTTTGTTATTTTTTAAAATTGCTGAACTTTGAATTTTATTTAATTTATTAATTCATGAATAAATAAATTAAATTGTTAAACGTTCCTGCGCATCTTAAAATTTTTTCTTTATTTATATTTAAACCGATTTCC
This sequence comes from Cotesia vestalis, assembly GCA_000956155.1. NCBI lineage: Eukaryota > Metazoa > Arthropoda > Insecta > Hymenoptera > Braconidae > Cotesia > Cotesia vestalis. Next base: position 17,678 of record JZSA01005107.1, on the reverse strand, counting down.
TTGGTAGATTAATTGTTTAGTTCCGTATTAAATCTCTTCAGTATCGACCCGCCGCCCAACGACGATCTACTGCGACACAGAACCGTGGAACGTCGAGTTCCTGGCGCCTAACCAAACTACGAACCAGGTAAGCCAATTTAAGTGGAGCTCTCCGGCCTTGTCGATGCCCAGTGCCGAGAAAAAGCCATTATAATATATAACTTTTTTCGCAATCGCTAATTTGGGCACTTTTTTATGTCTCATTTGTAGGAATTTATGTAAAGGGATTTTCTATCTCGATATAAAAGAAATATCGACGTAAGCTGTATTTTGTAGAGTTACTTAAATTAACAGCATTGGTTTAGAAATTTATGTATGAATGAATATATATTACGCCAAGTCAAAAAACTAAATTTTCATTTTTTCTTGAATCAACGTTTTCCAAAAGTTTTTTTGACACAAAAAAATTATTTTTTTCTATTTTTAAGTTAATTGTGTGGGAAATTTCTTTTCAGATTGTTGTTCATTAAGTCTCAGAGGATTGTGAATTATTATATTCTTTACAAAATTAAACTATTATGTTTTTTCATTTAACAACTAAAATAAACTTACAGAGCGTGTCGAAACAGAGGAAAAAATTTTTTGTCAAAGATGATGTTATTATTTATTTACACTTATGTTCATTCCATAAAAGACACTTTCGCTATAAAGTGTCGCACCAAGAACGAGTTCAATATTGTTACAAAAATAACAATTTTAATTTTACAAAAAATTATAAAAAAAAAAAAAAACGAATACTTAGCGTTTTGGACTTGAAATTATATTCACTGAAAAGAATGAACTTAAAAAAAAAAAAAATTAGAAAAACGGTAGAACCTAAAGGCCATCCGTGCAACTTCCCGCTAATTTCATATCAGGAGCTTAAAACTGCACTAATGATGTTTTTGAGCTCTCCGAGCTCAAAAATACAATTTATGTGTTAATTTAAGCTCCCTGAGCTTAGAGGGAACTTTTATATGCTTTTGAGCTCTTCGAGCTCAAAAGTCTGATAAAACTTCGATAAAAGACAATTTTTCAAATTTTCAAACTGCAGTAACTTTTGAATAAATGAATTGATTTTTACGAAGTTGGCAGCATTCAGCGCAATTTTTTAAGCTCTATAAAGAATCTGTAAGTTTAGTTTGATCGAACCAAGAATTTCGGAGTACTTCTGGAAAAACACTTTTTTCGGTTTTATTTCGTCAACGATAACTCACGAATGAATGAACTGACTTTGACCGGACCGACGGCGATCGACGTGATTTTTTTGTTAAGAGTTGATTAGTTTTTACAATCGATCGGTTGAGCTGTTTGAAAGTTATTCCAAAAAATATCGGAGCAATGTTGAAAAAATCCTTACATCCAAATATTTCGTCGAGGATATCTCTTGAACGAATCAACCGATTTTGACTGGAGTGGCGGCAATCAACGTGGTTTTTTAAGGTTGAGAGCTGGTTAGTTTTTGGAATCGATCGGTAAAGCCGTTTAAAAGTTATTCCAAAAAAACCCCTTCTGGAAAAAATTTTTTTCCGATTTTTTTTGAGATTTCTCTAAATTTCTCAAAATCTATCGGTCCAGTTTTTGGAATCGATCGATACACTAATTAAAAAGTTATTCCACAAAAACATTTTTTTGAAAATTTTGCTTTTGAGATTTTTTTAAATGTATCAAGCCGAATTGATTCAAACTCACAAGAAATTTAAACGGCATTTGCAAATTTATGAATGAAATTCTTTCAAACGCCGACAACCCTCTGTTTCAGTCGGTCAAGCCGTTCAAAAAGTGCACGTGCACGGACACGCACACGCACACACACACACACACACACACGAAGAGCTCAAAAAAAACGGCCATGTATTAACGGAATTAGCGGGAAATTGCAGAGATCGCCTTTAGGGTCCACCGTTTTCCTAATTTTTTTGTTTAATATAGTAAATAATAACATTAAACAGGAGCGGCATGATGGCCGAGCGGACTAAGTCATTGTCCCGTTAGTTCGTTCGTGCATCTTGTCGTGAGGCAAGGGTTCGATCCCCGACGGTTGTTCGAATAGTCCCAACATCAACCGTCGGAGATCGCTCCGGTAGCCGACTGTACTGGCATTGGTTTTCTCTGTGGTTTCCCCATCACCACTATTCGAACAACCGATAGAAAGGGGTGAGGAATAGGGTGAATACAGTACAGAAAAGCACAAGTCGGTCTACATCCGCATTGTAATGAAATTATATGTGTGCGAAAAATTATATGTTGATTATAAAAAAGCGGAGATCACGTTGATAATAAAAAAGTGGAAAACATGTTGATTATGAAAAGAGTGGGGTATATGTTGATAATAAAAAGGGTTGAAAAAAATTTTGGAGATAATATAGAACGGAAAGTAACCTTGTAAAAACCAGAAAACGGTATACAAGTAAAACTCAAAATAATAATAATAATAACATTAAACATAATCTTTTCTGGACGTCTGTATATGGATGGGTCTATGTAGCAGGGAAATTGGTCGAAAAAATGGTCGTACCGTAATTTCGAGGAAATTATGTTCAAAGTTTGATATCGACTTTAACCGATTCAATCAGTGTATCGGTGAAGTAGCTATAAATTTTCGAATTCGATTTTTTCGAATTTGAAAGTTGAAATATCGCTCTTCATAAATAAGACATTTGTGTCAAAAAGTTTATAATTTATAACTTCTTATGTCTCTCAGTATTTAACTATTTTTCATTAATTTTTTTAGTATTCTAGTGTAACTTTAAATAATGGCAGATAATGACAAGTCTCCAGTAGTAAAGAAACGTTGTCTTGATGTAAATTTACTCAGCCATACTTCAGCAATTGATTCTGATAGTGATGACAGTCAGACATCTGAAAAAATGGAAAGTGAAACTCTGTGACTTAGTACGATAAGTATTTCCGATTCTGAGGAAATTATGAAAGCCGATACTATAACTATTCATGATAAAAATGACAGCAATAGTGGTGAACATAAAAATGATGTATATTATAATAATAATGGCGATGTTGATGAAGATGATAATGAGGATGATAACAATAAAGACACCAATAATCAAGATAAGGTTACTGACAATCATGATAATGTTGCTTATCCTCTTCTTAGCCGAGAATGTGATGATATAAGTTCTAATGACAATGATTATGATAATGACGGTGACGAACTCTATGACAACAGAAAATTGATGGTTGCTACACAAAAATTAGCTCTTCCAGATGGTAAATATTTTGGAGTGATCATGGATGAATCCACTTTAACTGGAACTGTTGTTGCCAATTGCGAGCTTTGTGATTCCCCTAAACTATTTAAAGGATCACTACGATCAACATCTAATCTTACGTTTCATTTAAAGGTAATTGTCATTTTGAGTAACTTTCTACAACAAAGTAATTTTAGTAGTCGATAATTTAGATATTTTTTCATAATACTTTAACATTAAAACCGTAATATATTGATTCCAAAAGAAGTAGCAATATTCCGTGTAATAATTTTTATTAGTTTCTAAAAGTTTGTAAAGAGTCAATGTATTCATAACACTGGAAATGTAATTCAGGCAACTCCAGTGTAAAGTCACTTTTCGACAGATTTCACTTATTTTTTTTTCGGATTAAGAGTTAAATTTACTAATTCTAAACAATACTAAAATTTTTGAGTGTTTAACGCTTAGAACAAAAAATATTTAACAACCAATTTTTTGATTATTAGGCTTCATTTTTAATTAAAGCATATCAAACTTTTTGACTTTCCGATTATTGTCTGTTATATGAAAAGAATCTCTCGACGAAATAAGAAAACTAACAGAATAAAAATAGTTAATTTTTCGATAAATTAATAATAAAAAGTATCACCTTTCCAGCTCGTTATCAAGATATAATTATTTAAAAATTTTTTTTTTGTCATTTTTGTTCGTGTTTCTGTGATAAATAATCATCTGACCATAGTGAAAATCTCTCCAATAATAGTAAATGCTGCGGACACATAATATAGCACACTGTAACTACCTAAACTCTATTTAAGAGAAAAAGCATTAAATGAAAAAAATAAAAATCAATTGGCAAATTTTAAACAAATTGATTAAAAATAACAAATCAGTCCTAATAGATTTTTGTAGTCATAGTAAATTTGACATGATTCCAAAATTTTCTACCGTTTGAAAAAAATACTTAGGTTTTATGTACTAAAAATTTATTTCTACATATATCTAAAGTATATAGATCATGTAAAAAATATAATCGTTAGAAAAATATTGTTATGTCCACGCGAATATTTTTCTTTTAAATTTAAATCACCCGCGCAGATAGAAGACTTCTCCATGCGCGAAAGCCACAATAAAAATATAAACTACGTGACTGCTGGTTGACTAGCGGGGACTTCTGCAATCTCAGCACCGAGAGTATTTAAAAAGGCTATCAACAGGCAACGCCTCGTCTTTCTAGTCCTTTCGCCACAATAGAGGTCTGTATTCAAAATTTCAAAATATATGTCGAAGGAAAGTTAAGGTTTTCCTGTACGTATTTTGATATGAGGAATTCAAATCTGAAATTTATTTTTATCGAGCATGGTCGAGTTAATTGTTATTAACAATTTGAATGTTTAAACCGCGATATCTCCTAAATGGAAATAGTTAACAATTTTTTTTTTTCACTAGTGGATCCCTTATAAAATACTGAACAAAAAAGATCTAAGTCATTTTTTTTTATCTCTAATAGTTCAAAAGATATTTAAATATTTTATGTAACAAGCTTAGTCAGAGCGAGAAATACGTGAGTTGCGCGCGTCGCTTCTCACGTACATGCACGCACACATTCACCTACTCACGCTGCCTCTTGCTGGCGCGCTTTTAACAAAGAAGACGGCACTCCTCGTCTCACTCCGTCTTTGTTTATCACTCACAAAAATGTCGACCGCTCTTTTTTTTTTATACGTGATTCTTTAGCGCGAATTCGGAAATGAAAATCGCTGTTCAACTTATTGTTTTCCATTATTGTATGTTGAACGCTTCATGGTTCCAGTTTTTATTCTCTTGTAGTGCATGGTATTTTTAATCGCATTATTGCTTATTTAGTAAATAAATATTGATAAATAATTAAATTCATATTTTAGAAATGTAAATAATGTATATATATTTATAAAAGTTATGTGATTTTTCAATAAAGTGTAGTTATGTCATTATAAATTATTGTATAGTTTTAAAACAATGGAAAATAGCGAACTTGATATTGTTAATAACACTTCCTCCGTGTGTGTAATTTGCGATAAAAAGTCTTATAAAAAAAATGAAAAAAAAAGTCGGCTAACTGAAGAAAAATCCATTGCAAGTTTTTTAAAAATTTGTCTATTTTTTCGCGATGATATTTATATTCGTACAGCTCATCTGGATACAGTTCAAAAAATACAAAATGCTGGTATTTACTACCATAGTAATTGTATGCGAAACTATTCAATGAAGTATGATCGTGCAATAAATTATTCTCAGGTAAGCAAAAGAGCTCACGTCACCCATGAATCTTCTCAAGCTGATGATCATGGTGATGATGATGATAGTAATAATGGATTTAGACCTAGCAACGAAATTTATGATACCTGTCAATCTAGCTTAGCTGATGATTCCGACTCTGTCATTGATCAAAGCACTGAAAGTTTTGTTTTTGATAAAAAGGAAGCTATTCAAATAATTATTGATTCTATTGCTAATGACTTAGACGCAGGAAAATTGTTTACATTAAGCGAATTACGAGAACAAATGAATGCTCTCAATCCAAATGTGAATATACAAAACCGGGACATTAAAAATTACATAACCAGACATTATCAAGAAAAAATTAAAATCTCAGTCCCAAATGAATGTAATAAACCATCACTGATATTTGGTAGTTCAATAACAGTTAGCGATCTGGTTCAAAAACTCCACACAGAAAAGTCTAGGAATTTAATGAAAGAAAGTGCTAACATTATTAAAAATACTTTAAAAAATTTTGACTTCGATTTAAATGACCGGTTTTGTGATGCAATAGATTTAAAAGATTCATGGGAAAAAAACAAAATTCCTGAGCCACTGTTAACTTTTTTTTCAGAATTGTATAGTGTAGACAGAGATAATTTTGATAATGATTCTCTAGCAATAGAGCCTGAAGAAGATGATGATGAGTTATCGCAGGACAATAAAGAAACTGGCAAAATCTTGCGAATTAAAAGTTTATTCAACATGATGTTCTTTATTTTTAATGATGGCAAGAAGAAAACGCCTCTGCAAATGATGATTGGGTCCAGTGTACAGTCTACTTGTAAAAGTGCTTCATTAATTAAAAAACTTAATCGTCTTGGTATGAGTATAGGATATGACGAATTACGACGATTTCAAACAAGACTTGCTAATTTTACAGCTTCAAAATCCGATAAAAATGTGCCTATGCCTGCTCATTTTGACGTTACTAAATTTACAATTGGTGCTTTTGATAATTTTGATAATAATGCAACAACACTTTCAGGATTAGATAGTACACACGACACTGTTGCAGTTCTTTTTCAGGAAAAATCAAGTACTCATAAGAAGCCAAAAATTTCCCAAACTACTGTTTCACCACGAGACAGGACATTTAATAAGTTGTTACCATGTCAACAATTACAAGAGTTTCAAAATTCTACAGATTCTTTAATTTTACCGAATGATTTCCCTGTGCAATATAATACATCTAATCTGAAACCTGAAATTTATTATGATTTGTGTACTGATGATTTGGCGTGGTCAATTTGTCGCATGAATTTATCGCAAATTCCTGAATCTGTTTCTAAAAATAATGAAGTTCAGGAAATACCTACTTGGGCTGCGTTTCACTCTATGGTAAGTAAAGATGAACGACCTGTAGATGCAGTGGGTTTCTTACCAATTCTACCTTACCCCGTGAAGGATTATGCAACTGTATATACAGCAATGCAAAATTTTAATAATATTTTAGAACAGTTGCATCAACATTCCTTTCCAGTTTTTTGCGATCAAGATGTATATAGAGTTGCTAAAGACATCAAATTACGTTGTCCAGATAAGTTTAAAAACCTCTGTATATTAATGGGAAATTTTCATTTAGTTAAATGTGCGCTTACTGCGATTGGTAAGTATTTTAAAGATAGTGGTATCGAAAACTTACTCATTGAAACTGGCGCATTTGGACCTGCAACAGCGGAACAAGTACTTTTGGGGACAAATTATGCTAGATCATTGAAAGGGTTCACTTTACTTGGTGAAGCTTTACGAAGACTGCAGTTGGAAGCTTTTTTCAATGAAAATTCTTCTACTTATTATGAAAATGAATTATTTCCGTATCAATTGCTGAAAGAAATGATATTAGACGAATCGTACGATACAGCTAAGATTCAACACTCAGATTTAGAGCAAAAATTTAATAAACTAAAAGTCGACTTTAAAGAATTTATAAAACGTAGATGTATCGAATCCAGAATGTTTCATTACTGGAATAACGGACTAATAATGATTCAACTCGTAAAAAATTTAATTAAAAGTGATAGGACTGGCAATTGGGATTTATACGTAGAATCAGCTAAACAGATTTTACCAATTTTTTTCTCCTTAGATCATACAAATTATGCTCGATGGTTTCCTTTGTGTGTACAAGATTTTGACGCTCTATCTCACATCTATCCGGATATTTATCAGGCTTTTAAGAATGGGAAATTTACAGTGAAACAAACTAACACTCCGTTTACGTCAATTTCTCCTGACCAAGAGCTCGAATGTACAATTAATCGTTCTTCTAAAAGTGATGCTGGTGTCATTGGATCAGAAAAGAAGAAAGATTATGTTACAAGGTGGAATTTAGTCTATCATGAGCAATTATCGATAGACAATTTATTAAGGATCATTACGGACATTCATGACGATAACTATGAATTACAAACACATTATGAAAGATCTCAATCAATAACCAAACAGAATGAGTTATTAGTAGAGAAGATGACGTCATTTTTAGAAAGCAAAGTGAATCCTTTTGCTCCTGAAGCCAACCATTTAATGAATATCACAACTCGAGAACTGTTTTCAAGTGAAAACGCTATAGCTATTACAAATTTATCTGAGACTGGTTGTAATCTTTACAAGAGTTTTTGTGAAGAACGTTTTTATGCTGAAAAAAAGAAGAATTTGTTAGATCCGTTGAAAAAAACTAATTTAGCTTCAATAAATCCAAAAAAAAAATGTACCGATAAAAAAGAATCGTCAACTATAAATTTACAAGCATCACAAAGAATCATTGAATTAGCAAGGGAGCGAAATTACGATCTAAATGTTTTATTATCTTATGAATTAACGAATTCGAATCCTCTTTATGAAAATGATGGTACAATAGCATTTGATAAAAATAAATTTGCCTTGATTGATGCATTGGTTTTAAAAGCAGGATATAAACATGCAGAAACAGCGCAATATTCACTTTTAATTGTTAATGTTTTAAATATTTGTCAACAAATAAAATGGAAATTATTACCTAAAAGAACATTCAAAGAATTGGCTCTACATTTTATTAAAGTGATAACTGGGATGGTAAGCAACAGAGTTCTACGGGTGGATTTAATCATGGAAACATTTTCATTGAAGATACCAAGATTGAAAAACTCATGTTTGAAGTAAAGATAATACCATTTATTAACCATATGTTCAATTCCACAGACGATTTAATTTGTAAAGTTTTCGTTTTTTGCTAATTCAAATTTTTGTTTTCTTCTTTTTCAGAAATTCAAGTGAAGCAATTGTGCTTAATGATATTACCGATGACACTGAACTACCGAGCCAAGACAAAAAATTTTGGTGTTCTGAAAAAAATTGCATGCTAGTTCAAAACTACTTATTTGACTTTATAATGAAAAATTTCAGCTATTTTCCAGGAAACTCAGAGATTATCATCAACGGAAAAAATAACGAATGTGTAAACATTCAAATTGTTAATAACAATTAACTCGACCATGCTCGATAAAAATAAATTTCAGATTTGAATTCCTCATATCAAAATACGTACAGGAAAGCCTTAACTTTCCTTCGACATGTATTTTGAAATTTTGAATACAGACCTCTATTGTGGCGAAAGGACTATTCTTAATTAATTCGATTTCCACGTTTAGTTGACGGACCCGTGCCTTGTAAAAGTCCCTTATCTTAATTTGCGCTGCACTTAAGACGAGTTCAGACTCGTTTCAACCGGCAGGCCACGTATTACTTATAAATATTATCATAATAAGTCGTATTCTTAAAGTTCTAATTTTCTCTGCACTTAGGCGAGAATCCGGCCAATAAGTTCATTCAAAATATCTCTAAAAGGCTAAATTTGCGCACTTTACCCTACGGGGGACTGGAGGACGTTAGCTCAAATTATTAAAATTCATTAATATAATTTACGTTTAAAATTACAATTGAGAAGGTGTAAGTTTTAGTGATTATAAATAAATTTAAAAACGAAGAGAAAAAACAACTACTTTCATTAATAAAATAAGAAGCCCTTAAAATAAGCAGCCCAATCCACCCTATTCCATCGGCTGCAAGAAACGATCGAAGGGCCCAATCAAAAGAAGAGGCGCTGAGAGCAGCCCCTGGAATCACGGATCCAACGATAAGAAATAATCCACCAAGTAGTAAGTACATCTATCTACATAAAAATCCGTCAGTCTCAAACGAAGGCGTAGTAAGTTCGTACCTCGAAAACGTCCCACATAAATAATTAAAACAACGGAACTAAAACCTCCGTTGGGTATTCTTTAATTCGTTAGTCCAAACCTCTACCGTTTACGCTACCGCTCTAAAAACGCCCTTGGACATAACAATATCCTCATCAGCATTATAAAAAAATATTTTCAATATAATTTACCTATTGAAAAAAAATATATACTTTAAATAGCTTTATGAGTAAGTGTAATGATACATATAAAAGGGTATTTTCAATAAACTTAGTACATATTTTTCTAGGGCATTATTGACCGAGTATAAATATTTATTATTTCTAGTTAATATATTTTTATTTATTTTTCTGAACTTTTCAGAGATGCTATAAGATGAATTATCCTGAATATGACAAGTACTCTGAAGAAAAAAGAAAGCATTTAGACACTAATAAACGTATTGGCCGTAAAAGATGGTCATATACTTTTGATCAAGACCAATTTGATCAGAATGTAGCCGATTTCATACTAAAATTCATGATTCCATTTTGGGCAGTAGAAGATTCTGCTTTTCGTAAAATATTAGACGGTAAATAATTTAAATTTATTTTCATCAGTGATATATTATATTAGATAAAGGAAAAAAACAATTCTCAATATATTTATCTCGTATTTTTACAATACTTGAGACGTAACATAAAAAAGTTGTAAATAATGAGATCCCACCGTTAGATAATATCATTACACAGAAAAAAAAATTAACTTAAATCAAGTGAAAAATTCTTGAACCAAGAAAATAATTTAAAAAAATTTCATTGTCTTGAATCAAGACAAAAAATTCTTGAATCCTTTCATTGCACAAAATAAAAACGTTCCTTGAAAGTTTTTTAATTGAGTGAAGCAACATTGAATAACAACTGATGTATTTATTGTTGACTTTTAAATTCATTTTTACTAACTAATTTCTAAGATTATGAATAGTAAAGATTGATAAATTAATCGCATTCTGTGTTAAAAATTACTATTTTAACATTGTTATACAGCATCAGACATTCGGTATTTTAAAATTTACTATAAGCTTAATTATATTCACAATATTACTTTGTAATTATTAAAAAGTAATATTCTAAAATTTATTCGAACTATAGTAAATTTTCAAATACCAAATATCTGGTCCTGGATTACGATATGATAAATGAAATTTTCGAAACAATTTTTTTTCCATGTACGATATATATTGTGATTCTTAATTCGAATATATGAGTTCTTAATATAATGCTTCTTGAAACATAAAGTATATATATTTCCTTTCTAGATTCAAATGAAGTCCAATGTCAAGATATAAGTAACATCATTGACATAAGAGCCTATGACACCGATTTTGACTCGATAGATGACAGTATAGAAATAAAAGATGAGTTTTTTCTTGAGTGCGAATATAAACTGCCACGTCTTTTCAGATGTGCTAGTCATACGTTGAATTTGATTGCTATTACTGATTGCTTAAAATCTATTAAAAATTCCAACCGATTTCTAAAAAAATATTTTGATGTAATAGGAAAATGTTCCTCATTAATTTCTCTGAAGCATGAAATGAAAAATTTAATTGACAATAAGAGTCTTATTGATTGCGTGCAACTTGCTTGAGCAATTATCGATGGCGTTGATAACCGATTTAAAAAATTATTTGATCCATCCAAACCAAATATTAATGCAATTATAGCTGCTATTTCTCACCCGCAGTTCAAAGGCCGCTGATTAATATCGCTTACCGAAGAAGAGTAAAAAAAACTTCATGATCGCTTCTCAGAAGTTGTTTCCGCGGAAGCATATTTAGAACCAACAGCGGTTATGGATGAAGAAAATATGGCCTATGGATTCAATTTTAGAGCGCCAACATCAACAATACTTGAGTTTCAACCGTCCTTATCTCAAGGTGAGACTGCAGTTGATGTAGCACGTTATTTGAAAAGTAGAGAGACTGATCTGAAACTGTTAGAACAATTTCCATCTATTCAGAAAGTTTTTCTGAAGTATAATACCCCTTTACCTTCTTCTGCGTCGGTGGAGATGCTATTCAGTCACGTTACATTGATGAATTAACCAAAACCGGATAAGCACCGGATATGCACTTTGAACAGAGAGTACTGTGCAAAGTTGATGGGGAAAAAACTTATCACTCATTATTAAATTATTTCAGGCTTTCCATGATTTGAGTTGAAAATATTTATTTCGACAAAAGAATTGTCATAATCGCTGAATATTAATAGTCCATTAAAAAGTTACATTTGGGGTTGCATTTTTTAGAGGACGCAATTTTATTTTTTTGATATGTAGGGGGAGTCAGTGTAAAGCTAAAACCAAGTTTGTGGGGTTGCCACCCTTGTCCCACGGCCGCCATCTTGAAAATAGGAGTTGAAATTGTTCTTACGATATATCTCCTAAACTATTTATTTGATAAAACAAATTTGCTGACATTATTTGTTGCAAATTGAATTTTCTACACTTTTGGTCCAGTAACTTTTTGTTGTAGAACTATAAATAAAAAAGTTATAAGTAAAAATATTCGAAAATTTGACAAAAAAATTTCTATTTTTCGAAACAACTTTATTTTTTATCATTTTTCGAAAAAATTATATCAAGCCATTGTTGTAGATCGTTTCTTAAAGAACAACTTTTATAAGCAAAATTTTTTATTAAGGCAACAGCTAAGGTTTTACAGTGCTCCGTAGTGAGTACTATTTTTCAGTACTCTTAACTAAATAGACAGTTCTAATTATTTGTAAACTTAATAAAATGGACATTTCTAAACATAGACAAGTAAATTTAGATATCTTTTCTTTTGGATATCTCTAAATATTTACGAATATAAATTCTTACAATTTATAACAATGGTGATCAAAAACGTAGTAATCATACGAAATAAGCGCTAAGAAATTTAAAATACGAAAGATAACTAAAAATTAATTAAATTTCTTGTAACTGCTGCTCCCGGAAGCTTACAGTTATTTTTGATCGATTGTCTTTTAATCATAAAAACACACCAAGATTTTGCTTTTAATCGTGGTAAAAAATATTTTTGAAGACCAGGAACTACCAACAGCTTCTGTGACCGCTGCTTCAGGAAGTTGTAAAGTTATTCTTGACCAATTGTCCTGTAAAATATATACCTAGATTAAAAGCAAAATTTCTGTGGGTTTTTAAAATAAAAGGACAATCGATCGCAAAGAATTGTACAACTTCCTGGAGCAGTGGTCGCAGGAGCTGTTGGTAGTTCCGGGTCTTCGAAAATATTTTTACCAAGATTAAATCAAAATTTCTGTGGGTTTTTAACATTAAATGACAATCGATTAAAAATAACTGCACAACTTTATGGAGCAGCGGTTACAAGATCTGTTGGCAGTTCCGGGTGCTTGAAATATTTTTTACCAAAATTAAAAGCAAAACCTTGGCGTGTTTTCAAAATTAAAAGACAATCGATCAAAAATAGCTGTAAGCTTCCGGGAGCAGCAGTTACAAGAAAATTAATTAATTTTTAGTTATCTTTTGTATTTTAAATTTCTTAGCGCTTATTTTGTATGATTACTACATTTTTAATCGTCTTTGTTCTAAGTTGTAAGAATTTATATTTGTAAATATTTAGAGATGTCCAAAATCAATGATATCTAATTTTACTGGTCTATGTTTAAATATGTCTTTAGTGATTTCTTAACTTAAAGTTTCTCAAATTTTTTAGAGATGTCCAAAATCAATGATATCTAATTTTACTGGTTTATGTTTAGAGATGTTTTTAGTGATTTCTTAACTTAAAGTTTCCCAAATTTTAATGTTTCCATTTTCCGTAAGATTCTTGATCTGTACAAATTATTGAAAAGCATTGTACGTGTGTACCAATAATGTGTCATCAGTTATTGTGTTTGTTTTTTTTTATTTTGTTATTATAATTTTTTTAATTATAAATTTTGCAATATTATCAAATTTATAATTAAAAAAATTATAATAACAAAGTAAAAAAAAAAGAACAATAACTGATGACACATTATTAGTACACACGTATAATATAGGTATAGTTAAGAGTACTGAAAAATAGTACTCATTATGGATCGCTGTAAGACCTTAGCTGTTGCCTTAATGAAAAAATGTTGAGCATAAAAGTTATTCCTCAAGAAACGATCTAAAAAAATGGTCAAGAATAATTTTTTCGAAAAATGATAAAAAAAAAGTTATTTCGAAAAATAGAAATTTTTTTGTCGAATTTTTGAATATTTTCACTTATAACTTTTTTATTTATAGTTCTACAACAAAAAAATACTGGGCCAAAGGTATAGAGAATATAATTTGCAACAAAAAATGTAGATAAATTTTTTTTATCAAATAAATAGTTTAAGAGATATATCGTAAAAACCATTTCAACTCCTATTTTCAAGATGGCGGCCGTGGGACAAGAGTGGCGACCCCACAAACTTGGTTTTAGCTGTACATTGACCCCCCCTATACATCGAAAAAATAAAATTACGTCCTCTAAAAAATGCAAGGTTAGGCCTAAAAACTGTAACATTTTAATGGACTATAAGTAAATATGAAGTTTTACATATTCTTGTTCACTTTCTCAATTGTTTAGTTAAAAATTGATTTATAAATATAATAACATACCGTGAATATTTGGGTGTCATTTTATTCTTAAGCTTTTGAATCTACTACTATCTAGTAAGTCTATACTTTACTTGAATGCTTTACTTTAAATTAGTCATTTTAATCAAACATATATAGAAACTAGATTTAAAATGATTCACAAACATTGAAAAGTATTTGATTCGAATACTATATACTGTAACAAAATTTTACTCTTTTTATACACGACTCGACGGTGGATACGTCGAGTAAAGTAGAAATTTTGTCCAGGTCGCCCAAAATAAATAAACAGCAGCAAATAGGAAGCTTAGGAGATGCTCTTAATCTCCTAAGCAACACCGCAGCAGCCACCCAGGCTGAGTTAGTGCACGTTTGGACGCCAGTTATTTTTTTTTCCAAACAGGAAAAAATAACAAATCCTGTATTTCCAGGGCCGATCTGCAGGTATTCCGGGGAAGTAAATAATGTAAAGGTATTAGGAAAAAGGAGAAACAGTAATTTGTATATTACGAAAAATTAACGATAATATAACTAAATATTTATTCAAAACACATTACTTAAAACTAAGTCCAGAGCCGAATTCCTTAGCCGGATGGATCGTATAATAAAATAAAATAATAATAATAATAATGCCGCGTGTAATTCTGATAATCAGTCTAGCTCCTATGTAGACTGTTTATCTTACAACGACGTTGACTACAAAATAGAAATTTTATCTAATGGTATTGAACTGAGATATACCCGAATTCCTCAGTCGGGTTATCTCGCTAAATACAATTATAAATTTTAAACAATACCGGCTCATTCGAGGACCCAAACACGTGGCTTTCGGGACAGGTATTCCACTACAAACCCCCTTACTAACGACGGGATCGACTCGACAATTAATAATCACTCCCAATGACAATTTATCTGAGCCAGGAGACAACGCGACGTGCGGATAATAATTCAGCTCAACTTGTGAGTACTCACCAAAAAGGGGACTCGAACCAAGGCGCTAGATCCACACTCCTTAAACTATGCGGGCTCCCGCGTGTCTCTCTATTTTTATTTTTACCAAAACTCTGAGGCCTCGTGTCCGATCACGAGGGCCTCTCAAGCCCTCAAAATTTTTCTCAAAATTTACAAGTCCCTCTACTCGCGGCCGATATTACAGGGCACCACCCATGCGAGTAAGGGCTATGATCTATTACCAATAATCAATATTATGCTTTTGCATTTTCTTTACTACCTGTCCCGATACCCATCGTTGGACCTTGGTCTTGAGCACTGAAACAAGCTTATAATATGATTAAATACATTATGGTAAAGATCTACGGCGATAAATACATAAATAATGAAATAATAAAACTATAGATAGTTCAATATAATTTTCTGAAACAAAAGTCAAATTAATACTTAAGAACTAATAATAATCAATGTAATTTTCTGAAACAAAAGTCAAATTAATACTTAAGAACTAATAACAATAATACATAAATCCTCAAATATAGACAATAGTAAAGGAAATATAATAAATAAATTAGTCAAAATAATACAAGATAGTCAAACTCTAGAGACACCCCGAGTGTGGATCTGTTGCCAACACTAGGCGCAGAGAGGGACGCACACAAGAATAAAATTCGTGTGACAATACATATTTTGCTTAAGAGCAAAATTTTAAAATTCTCACTATTTTAATCAGGAAAGGTCACCATTAAATCTGCTAAAAAAATTTAGGAAAACGGTTGACCCTGAAGGCCATCCCTGCAACTTCCCGCTACTTTCGTAATTAAGCGCTCAAAATTGCACTTATTATGTTTTTTTGCTCTTCGATCTTAGAAATCTAATTTTCGTGTAGTTTTGAGCTCCCTGAGCTCAAAAGTTTGATAGGAGTTTAATAAAGCACTATTTTTTTAATTTTCAAACCACAATAACTTTTGAATGAATGAACCGATTTTCACGTAGTTAGCGGCATTCAACGCAGTTTTCCAAATTCTATGATATACTTTCAAACACAAATTGGTTAGACCGGAAATTTCCGTGAAATCAGAAAAAAACACTTTTTGTCGATTTTTTTCGTCAACGATAACTCACAAACGAATCAACCGATTTTGACCGGCTTGGTGGCAATCGACGTGGTTTTTTGATGTTAAGAGCTGATTAGTTTTTAGAAACGATCAGTCAAGCCGTTTGAAAGTTATTAAAAACAAACCACATTTGAAAAAATTTTTTTGTGTAGTTTTTTTGAGATTTCTGGAAATCTATCGGTCTTAATCAATCCAAACCATATTTAAAAAGTATGGAGAGAGTTAAAAAAAAAATAAAATTCCGGCTCACAGCCACAGAGTCCCGTAACATTAAAACGGAGCGTCTTGAAATAGTCTTGAGAGGATCTTAAAATAGTCTTGAAAAAATCTTAAAATAGTCTTAATAAAATCGTTAAAAATTTTAAACGATTTGATAACGTTATCACAGCGATATTATTTGTAAAAAACTTGAAATGCAATTTTTATGAAATATTTTTTTATATAACCTGCATTAAAAATTCGAGTTTCAATGCCTGTTGAGCCAACTGAAACTAGACAATTTCAAACCAATGTGACTGTTGCCGGGCAGGAATCAATCAGTTTCTTCCCAGCAGGCAGAAAATCGTCATTTTCTGCCCGCCAGATGAAGTTGCAGCTTTATCTTTAATCCTATCAGAGTATTCTTTATTTATTTTATCCCTTTATAATTGTCATTCTAACTGTTAATTGTACTGATATACTATAATTCTGTTACTAAGCATATAAATAAGAATGACAAAAGAAAACTATTCAATTTACAAATAATGTTTATTAAAAAATGAACCATTACTTTCTTCAATCGTAGTTTTTAATTTTCTCAATAAGTTTTATAATAAAATGGTATTCTCGCTACTCGTCTGAAACTATCTCGTTCTGGTTGGCTCCAGACATTAAAACTAGTATTTTTAATGCAACGTATATGAAAAATATAATGTGTGACGTAGGATAAAACATGATTTCAGACCGAGTGATGCTAGCCCTCACTTCGCTCGGGCAGGCAACTTCACTCTGATCTGAGATCATTTTTTTTCATCTCTAATCACACAATATACTATTATCTTTCCGCCAAGATAATCGAGATTTTTAAAAATCGGGAAATTGTCGTTTTTACCTTGTTTTTTGAAAATAGAGTTTACATCAGATCTCGACGTTTTGAGGACCTAGGAAGCTTCCCTGACTATTCCCGCGATGATGTATGTATGTGTGTATGTATGGATGTGTGTGTGTGTGTGTGTGTGTGTGTGTGTGTGTGTGTGTGTGTGTGTATGTAAACCTTTTATAACTTTTGAACGGCTTGACCGATTTGATTG
>JZSA01005106.1:0-13601 GCA_000956155.1 Cotesia vestalis | reverse complement strand
GAGCCATTCGAAAGGGTTTGACTAAACTTAGATTTTGAATTTAATTTAAACCGATTCGGACCGGTAGATTTTGGGAAATCTTGAAAAAACTACGATAAAGAAATTTTTTAAATGTGGTTTTTTCGGAATTACTTTTAAACGGTTAAACCGATCATTTTTAAAAACTGATCAGCTCTTAACATCAAGAAACTACGTCGACCACCGCCAAGCCAGTTGATTCGTTCGAAAGTTATCGTTGACAAAAAAAACAAAAAAAAAATTGTTTTTTCGGAATTACTTAAAAATTACTTCTTCGATCAATTAAAACTTTGAAATTCTTCATGAGTCTTAAAAAACTGTGCTGAATGCCGTAAGCCGCGTGGAAATCGGTTGATTATTTCATAAGTTATTGCGGTTTTAAAATTCAAAAAATAGCGTTTTATTAAACTTCTATCAAACTTTTGAGCTTGGAGAGCTCAAAATGAAACGAAAATAATATTTTTGAGCCCGAAGAGCTCAAAAACGACATGAGTGCAATTTTGAGGGCTCAAGTATGAAATTAGCGGTAAGTTGCAGGAATGGACTTTAGGGTCAACCGTTTTTCTCATTTTTAACTTCCTGCTAAAAAAAATTGAAAATTTTAAAAAATTCCGTAAATTATAAAATAAAGTGAATTTTTTAAATTTCTCTAGAATTTCCGGTTTGGTCTGTCGTCAAAAGTATATCATAGAATTATGTTATGAAACTTCCATCAGACTTTTGAGCTCAAAAAGCGCAAAAGCTTAGAACTGCTGATTTCTTGAGCTCAAAAACCTTGGCATAACTTATAAATTGTATTTTCGAGCTCGAAGAGCTTGAAAACGTCATGCAAGTGCAATTTCTACGGTTAGAAATTGAGGTAGCGGGAAGTTGCAGGGATGGCCTTTAGGGTCAACAGTTTACCCAATTTTTATAATTACTGCGCATCTCTTACGGCTGTGGACCGACTTGCGCTTCCTGTACTGCATTTACTCTATTCCTCACCCCTTTCTATCGGTTGTCGGAATAGTGACAATGGGGAAACCGCAGAAAAAACCCATGCCAGCTCAGCTCGGCTACCGAAATGACCCCCGATGGTTGGTGTTGAAACTATTCGAACAACCATCGGGGTTCGAACTCCCGCCTCATGGCATGATGTTCGAACGAACTAACGTCTTACTCCGCTCGGCCGTCATGCCGCTCAAATATAAAATATTATAAATATCATTTATACACTTCACAAATAATTTTTGTCTTCTCATAAAATATGATGAACATCACTACGTATATCAGAGATAATTTTTTTTGTGTTCCTATGAAATATTGTAAACATCACTCATGTATTTCACAAATAATATTTAACAAACCTAATCGTCTACAACACATTACTTTTATATATTATGCAACTAATATTACTGATGTTACTATAATGTGACTAATATTATTGTAAGCCTAAGTGTGATCTTTAAGAAATACAACATCTTACGATAAGTATAATGTACATTTCTTTCATCTTGTAAAAAGCAGTTTTTAATTAAAACAATACTAATAAGTGAAATTAGATATCCAATTATGAATAAACAGCAAAAGGCAAGTAAGATCTTATAGCGGTGTTAACTGCCTCGCCCCAGAATTTCTTATCCATATCTGCATCAAATAACATACATCGTACCATTTCTATCAATGTTCGATTTTTTCTTTCAGCTACGCCGTTTTGCTCGGGTGTGTAACTTGCTGTATATTGAATTTTTATCCCTTCCTCTTTTAAATAATTTGTTAATTCCGAATCTATATACTCCCTTCCTCGATCAGAGCGAATGATCTTAGGTTTTTTCTGGTGCAGAGTTTTCATAGATTCAACAAATTCCTTTAGAAACTTTTTGGTTTCCGATTTTTGTTCCATGAGACAAACTTTTGTAAATCGGCTGTAGTCGTCGATAATTGTTAAAAGATATCGTTTACCTGCTGGAGTTGATGTTTGCATTGGTCCGCATACATCTGTGTGGATAAGATCTAATATCGCCTTAGTCTTATGCGTTGTTTCTTTAGGGAAAGGTTTCCGTGTCATTTTTCCTTTTACACAATGGTCGCACACTTCTTTAATGCCACAGTCGACAATCTTTATACCTGAAGCTAAGTCCTTATTTTCCAGATCCTTAATTGCTGCGAGTTCTCGATGTCCAAAACGTCGGTGCCACATGTGCTGACACAGTGGGCTATGTGCACTTTGGATTCCTATGCAGGCCCGATGTTCTGTCTTCAATACATACAGCCCGGATATTTGTATAGCTTCTGCGATGACTGTATTTCCATAAAGAATAATGCATTCATTTCCCTCAAATTTTATTTTATGACCTTTTTTAGTTAATCCCTTTACAGACAGTAAATTTGTTTCTAATTTCGGTACGTATAAAACATTTTCTACCTTTACTGTTCGTACTTTATTGCCCTGACCCAAGAGTTTTATCGTACCTGACCCAACTCCCTTTACTTCTGTCAGGTCACCGTTTGCCAGACGCACTTTGTCTCTTACCTCTTGGTTTAAATGAGTGAAAAAATCCCGCCTGTTGGCCATGTGGCTTGTTGCCCCTGAATCTATAATCCAAATATCTTCATTATAGTCTGCAACACTGCAAGCTTTTATCTGCTTAGAAATCGTTGGGTTTTTTTCGTCATAAACCATCAGACAAAGTTCATTGTCTGATTTTTCATGTTTGACGTTGTTTGCCTTTTCTTTATCCTTTTTCCAAGCCAAATATTGTCGGCATTCCTTTTTATAATGCCCTGGAGTTTTACACCAGAAACATACCTTATTTTTCTGGCCGTTCTTTTGAAAATTTCCTCCACTGTTGTTTGATACAGAAGCTTTCATAACCGCTTCACTAGGTTCATCCTGTGCGTTTCCTTCTTGACGTCGTTTCCAGTCATTTAGCAACTTATCCTTGATGAACTTTACCGTGAGCTCTTTTTTATCCATCACTTCCAATGCCGTAATCAAACCATCATACTTAGCTGGTAAACTTGTTAGCATGAATGCTACCATTAGATCTTCATCTAATGCTTTCCCCATGGAAGCCATCTCATCAAAAAGCCCGAGCATAAGATTGACATGCTTCTCCATGTCCCCGTCTTTCTCCAAGCTTGCTCTTGAAATTCTTTTCAAAACGAAAACTTTTCCTATGAAGCTAGACTTATTGTGCACGCTTTTCAATGCCTCCCATGTTTCTAGTGCGCTTGTTGCTGATCGAATATGAATTAACTGGTTATTTTCGATCAGGAGTCCTATAACCGCACGAGCTTGCTGATCTTTCCTCCTCCATCTCACATCTTCTGGTATCGGGGCTGGTTCCGAAATCACTTCCCACAAATCTTCATTTATCAACACAAATTCAGCTTTTTGTTTCCACGTTTGATAATTGAAATGATTGAGTCTTTCGACCGCGAAACCGTTACGCACTACCGTACTTTCAGCCATTGTAACTTTCGAACACTTTACACAAAACTTGACACGAAAACTTCACGCAAAACTTTAGTCTTCTTTTTTTTTTTTTAATATACCGTTTTTTTACGCGCACTAATATTCACAGTTTGCTTGCATATATATCTGGGCCCATAACCTGTTGGAATATCAGGAATATGCGTGGACTATGCAAAGGAATAAATGTTAATATTAGTTATTGTGTCTTTATTAATACAATGATACATGAACCGTATTTGAATAGTATTTGAAAGTGAAACGTGTTATAAGGATGAGGTCTTCCTTCGGACTGACTGGTCGATGGTCATCAGGTCATGAAGTAAAATTTCAGGTACATTACCCTCACCCCCACAGTGCCTATACTTGAGTACAGGCGTGTACGTCACAGTCATACCTCGTTGTTAATTTCAACACCCTTCCTCAACGAGAGTGACTGGGACACCAAGAGATTATTTTTCTCTCGCAATGTACTGAGTTTTTGCGCACCCATTGGTTTAGTGAGCATGTCTGCTAACATGTGCTCGGTTGGACAATACTTGAAATCCATAATGTCGCGGTTCTTCAGATCCTTCACGAAATGGTATTTCGTATCAATGTGCTTAGTTCTATTACTAAATTTTGAGTTCAGAATAAACTTTAAGCAGCTTTGATTATCTTCGTAGATAACTGTCTTCTTGCGTTGTTGTTTACCGAAGTCCTTTAGCAGACGTTGAATCCATAGCCCTTCCTGGCAGGCTTCTGCCAAAGCTATATATTCTGCTTCCATAGTTGAGAGTGAAATACTGTTTTGCTTTTTACACCCCCAACTAATGAGGCTTCCGTTGTATTTATAAATGTGTCCACTATTGGACTTTCTATCCTTCTTGCTCTGAGCCCAATCTGCATCCGAGTATCCGTAGAGTTCTCTCTCTTCGTCCTCCTCATTACCGAGTTTAAGCCACAGATTTTTAGTCCCTTTCAGGTAACGGGCGATCCTCTTTGCCTCATTCCAGGTAGTCTCAGTAGGCTGCTTGTTGTATTGGCTCAATATACAAACACTGGCTGTTATATCAGGTCTTGTGTTTACTGATATATACAATAGAGCCCCTATCAGCTGTTGATATTTTTCACTATCCTTCATTGGAACTTGTTCTTCAATCTTGTCGAATCCTGGATCGAGCGGAATGCTGGAAGTTTTTGCTTCGTGCAGACCGAAACGAGCTAATATTTGATCGATATAATTTCCTTGATGAATCCAGAAGATACCATTATTATCTCGAATCACTTGAACACCCAGGTAGTGTCGTATTTCACCCAAATTCGACAATGTAAAATGCTCCTTCAAGTTGTTGGCAGTCTTTTCTATCGGTTTTCTTTTTTTACAGGCAATGAGAAAATCATCTACGTAGACAACTACATATATAATCTCCTCAATTTCATACTTGACATACAAACATGGATCAGCCTCACTTTGTTGAAAGCCATCGCTTTTCAATACATCATCTAAATGATCATTCCAAGCTTTAGCCGCTTGTTTTAAGCCATAAATACTCTTAATGAGTTTGCACACCATCTCTTCTTTGTCCTTTACAGCGTAACCCTCAGGTTGTCGCATGTAAATTGTTTCTTTTAGTTGTCCATTCAAAAATGCAGTCTTTGCATCGTAGTGAACAACTATAAGTTTATCTTGTCCAGCTATTGTTAGCATTACTCTTATAAATGTGTCCACTATTGGACTTTCTATCCTTCTTGCTCTGAGCCCAATCTGCATCCGAGTATCCGTAGAGTTCTCTCTCTTCGTCCTCCTCATTACCGAGTTTAAGCCACAGATTTTTAGTCCCTTTCAGGTAACGGGCGATCCTCTTTGCCTCATTCCAGGTAGTCTCAGTAGGCTGCTTGTTGTATTGGCTCAATATACAAACACTGGCTGTTATATCAGGTCTTGTGTTTACTGATATATACAATAGAGCCCCTATCAGCTGTTGATATTTTTCACTATCCTTCATTGGAACTTGTTCTTCAATCTTGTCGAATCCTGGATCGAGCGGAATGCTGGAAGTTTTTGCTTCGTGCAGACCGAAACGAGCTAATATTTGATCGATATAATTTCCTTGATGAATCCAGAAGATACCATTATTATCTCGAATCACTTGAACACCCAGGTAGTGTCGTATTTCACCCAAATTCGACAATGTAAAATGCTCCTTCAAGTTGTTGGCAGTCTTTTCTATCGGTTTTCTTTTTTTACAGGCAATGAGAAAATCATCTACGTAGACAACTACATATATAATCTCCTCAATTTCATACTTGACATACAAACATGGATCAGCCTCACTTTGTTGAAAGCCATCGCTTTTCAATACATCATCTAAATGATCATTCCAAGCTTTAGCCGCTTGTTTTAAGCCATAAATACTCTTAATGAGTTTGCACACCATCTCTTCTTTGTCCTTTACAGCGTAACCCTCAGGTTGTCGCATGTAAATTGTTTCTTTTAGTTGTCCATTCAAAAATGCAGTCTTTGCATCGTAGTGAACAACTATAAGTTTATCTTGTCCAGCTATTGTTAGCATTACTCTAAAGGTTGTGTGCCGCACTACGGGAGCAAACACTTCATCGTAATCTTCTCCGTATTTTTGGGAGAAACCTCGAGCTACTAGCCTGGCTTTGAATTTGTTGACCTGTCCTTCTGAGTTTCGTTTTGTCTTGAAAACCCATTTACAGCTGATTATATTTTGATTTTTTGGCCGTTGAACTAGCTCCCATGTATTGTTTAACAGAAGGGATTCCATCTCTTCATCCATTGCTTTTTTCCATTTGTCTTTATTTACTCCAGCGAGTGCTTCATTTCTGTTTCTGGGATCTTCATACATACTAGCAACTGTATATGCATTGCCCATATACCTGTCCGGTGGTACACCCTTATTTTCTCTTTTTGATCTTCTAACTTTATCGACTGCTTTTTCTTTAACTACGTTAGGTTCTTCTTCTTCTTCTTCTTTTTCTGCTTCTCCTTCTTCTTCTGGATCATTCTCTGATCGTATTTCTTTGATGGGTTTAAATTCAATATTGATGTACGAATTATTCTTCTCAAATGAGTCCGAGAAAATCACATCTCGACTAATTTTTATTGTATTTGTATGCTTATCAAGTAATCTATAAGCTTTAGATTCTTCAGAGTACCCTACAAAGATCAGTTCTTGAGCTTTCTCGTCGAGCTTCCGCCGCTGTTGCTTGGGAATGTGCATAAATGCTTTGCACCCGAAGACTTGTAGATTTTTTACGTTGGGCGATTGTTTAAACCATAACTCGTAAGGTGTTTTACTCACTGATCTTGAAGGTAGTCGATTTTGCAGGTAGTTAGCGGTGTTAACTGCCTCGCCCCAGAATTTCTTATCCATATCTGCATCAAATAACATACATCGTACCATTTCTATCAATGTTCGATTTTTTCTTTCAGCTACGCCGTTTTGCTCGGGTGTGTAACTTGCTGTATATTGAATTTTTATCCCTTCCTCTTTTAAATAATTTGTTAATTCCGAATCTATATACTCCCTTCCTCGATCAGAGCGAATGATCTTAGGTTTTTTCTGGTGCAGAGTTTTCATAGATTCAACAAATTCCTTTAGAAACTTTTTGGTTTCCGATTTTTGTTCCATGAGACAAACTTTTGTAAATCGGCTGTAGTCGTCGATAATTGTTAAAAGATATCGTTTACCTGCTGGAGTTGATGTTTGCATTGGTCCGCATACATCTGTGTGGATAAGATCTAATATCGCCTTAGTCTTATGCGTTGTTTCTTTAGGGAAAGGTTTCCGTGTCATTTTTCCTTTTACACAATGGTCGCACACTTCTTTAATGCCACAGTCGACAATCTTTATACCTGAAGCTAAGTCCTTATTTTCCAGATCCTTAATTGCTGCGAGTTCTCGATGTCCAAAACGTCGGTGCCACATGTGCTGACACAGTGGGCTATGTGCACTTTGGATTCCTATGCAGGCCCGATGTTCTGTCTTCAATACATACAGCCCGGATATTTGTATAGCTTCTGCGATGACTGTATTTCCATAAAGAATAATGCATTCATTTCCCTCAAATTTTATTTTATGACCTTTTTTAGTTAATCCCTTTACAGACAGTAAATTTGTTTCTAATTTCGGTACGTATAAAACATTTTCTACCTTTACTGTTCGTACTTTATTGCCCTGACCCAAGAGTTTTATCGTACCTGACCCAACTCCCTTTACTTCTGTCAGGTCACCGTTTGCCAGACGCACTTTGTCTCTTACCTCTTGGTTTAAATGAGTGAAAAAATCCCGCCTGTTGGCCATGTGGCTTGTTGCCCCTGAATCTATAATCCAAATATCTTCATTATAGTCTGCAACACTGCAAGCTTTTATCTGCTTAGAAATCGTTGGGTTTTTTTCGTCATAAACCATCAGACAAAGTTCATTGTCTGATTTTTCATGTTTGACGTTGTTTGCCTTTTCTTTATCCTTTTTCCAAGCCAAATATTGTCGGCATTCCTTTTTATAATGCCCTGGAGTTTTACACCAGAAACATACCTTATTTTTCTGGCCGTTCTTTTGAAAATTTCCTCCACTGTTGTTTGATACAGAAGCTTTCATAACCGCTTCACTAGGTTCATCCTGTGCGTTTCCTTCTTGACGTCGTTTCCAGTCATTTAGCAACTTATCCTTGATGAACTTTACCGTGAGCTCTTTTTCATCCATCACTTCCAATGCCGTAATCAAACCATCATACTTAGCTGGTAAACTTGTTAGCATGAATGCTACCATTAGATCTTCATCTAATGCTTTCCCCATGGAAGCCATCTCATCAAAAAGCCCGAGCATAAGATTGACATGCTTCTCCATGTCCCCGTCTTTCTCCAAGCTTGCTCTTGAAATTCTTTTCAAAACGAAAACTTTTCCTATGAAGCTAGACTTATTGTGCACGCTTTTCAATGCCTCCCATGTTTCTAGTGCGCTTGTTGCTGATGGCCATGTGGCTTGTTGCCCCTGAATCTATAATCCAAATATCTTCATTATAGTCTGCAACACTGCAAGCTTTTATCTGCTTAGAAATCGTTGGGTTTTTTTCGTCATAAACCATCAGACAAAGTTCATTGTCTGATTTTTCATGTTTGACGTTGTTTGCCTTTTCTTTATCCTTTTTCCAAGCCAAATATTGTCGGCATTCCTTTTTATAATGCCCTGGAGTTTTACACCAGAAACATACCTTATTTTTCTGGCCGTTCTTTTGAAAATTTCCTCCACTGTTGTTTGATACAGAAGCTTTCATAACCGCTTCACTAGGTTCATCCTGTGCGTTTCCTTCTTGACGTCGTTTCCAGTCATTTAGCAACTTATCCTTGATGAACTTTACCGTGAGCTCTTTTTCTTCAAATAAATAAATATATATGTAAAAAATTAAAACTAAAATATTAACGCAGTTAACACGTCAATGGATTGCATATTTTCTGTGGCTGACAATCGTTGGCTGTTGATCCGTACAAACGAGTCATGCCCGATAGACAACAGCACCATAAAGATCCGAGCTGCTGGGAAGCTATACGAACCAGACAAGAAGTACTCTGGTGAAAATAACGAGTACACTTTCCAAGAAGTTGACCAAAAAAATTCCAACGTAAATTTTAACGGGAAAAAAATTACTGGCGTAAAATTTCTCTGTGATGATGATAAAAAGAGTGAAGATTTTGTGGACATGGCGACTATTGATGAGGGAATTCAAGCCTCGAGTGACAGCGGGGACAATGTTGACAACTCGGATGATGATAACAAAATTGACTTGATCCGCGTGTCTGATGATACTCTTGGTAATATAACCCCGACAGATGTTGATGTCGATGATATTATTCCGCCGCCAAAGGATTTTGCAAATGACATGATACCATTGAGAAAATCTAAAAGTGCTCCTGCGCCCTTCAAAAATGCTCAAAAAGGTTCTGATTGAAAAAGTTGCTTTTTTTCTGTCGAGCATGCTAGTTCTTCTTTTTTAAAGATTGCCAATTATTTCTTCACTAGGAAATTGAAAGAAGAAAAAAAATTAAAGCTTCGCATGGTTTTTATTTGCATATATATATTTATTTATATATTTGTTTTTGAAACTGCATTACATGCTTGAAGAAGCATATCTTCAAGAAAACAAAAATTAATAATGTAATTTTAATTATCGATTTTTTTTTTAGCTTCACTGTCAAGCAACGAGATGATAGCGGGAATTGAAAACTGGTTCCTACCTCACGAATTAGCCTATGGAATTGCGACGACTTTGTACGAGAAAAATCCGACTAATAATGTCACCAATGGAGAACCTATTGCTGACTGCTTTGGTATCGCTGCGCGACCTAATGCAGCCATTTTGATTTTAGCTGATGGTGTCAACTGGGGTAAGTTATTTTATGTAGAAGCTCGATGACATTTAAAAGATTACACAGAAAGAAAGATTTCTTGACTGGAGAACAAAATTCTTGGCTCAAGTAAATTTTCGGTCGCCTGAAAGAAGACCGAAGTTGTATTGGCCAAAGTAAAAATTTTTCTTGAAATTCTATTCTTGGTGGAAGTAATTTTTTCTTAATTCAAATTATCATAAATACTTGATACAATAAATTTTTATATTTGATCAAGATTTTTAGATACTTTAGGGAAGCAGCGCCACCTACTTCAACTGAGAAAAAAATTATCTCATCTTGAGAAAATTTTTCTCTTGAATATTTGATACCCATTTTAGATCATTTTAGCGCGCAATTATACATATTGAATGAAAAAAAATTATTCAATATTATTTGATCTTCCCATTTGACATGTTAGTCAATAGAAATATCAATGAAAATTTACTATCAAGATATTTAATTTTTTGGAGCAAGAGAAAAATTTTTTCAAAACAAGAAAAATTTTCTTGAGTTAAGTAATTGTCTTGGATTAAGAAACGTATTTCTTGAAGCAAGAGAATTGATTTCTTGGAATAAGTGAAATTTCTTGTGTCAAAAAAACATTTTTTTTCGCCTAAGTAAGTAATTATGAAGAAAAATATTTTCTAGGCTCAAGTGAACCTTTCTTTCTGTGTAAAAAAATTAAAAATTTTCAAAAATCGGGAAGTTATTGCTCAGTGAACACTTGACTGTAATATGACGTCATTGATAAGTCATAGGAATGTCACAATATTTTACGTAAATGTGACGTACAATTGATCTGTTTAGTGATTCAATTATGATGTAAAAATTTGTGAAATAATTTTGATATCATACACTGAAAAAAAAAATTCTTGACTGAGGTGTAAATTTTCTGGGCTCAAGAAAATATCAAGGAAGATTGAAAATTTCTTGAATGAAGTCAAAGTTTCTTGAGACAAGATAAATTTCTTGAGCCAAGAAAATTTCTTCTTGCTCCAAAATAACTTTTGTTTTCCTTAAAATTTTCTTGGCGCAAGAAATTTGTTTTTTGTGTGTACTGATGTAAGTTTATTACTTCTCTATGATATCACGGAAATGACTTAGCTATTACGTACAACTGACATAATATATAAACTACAATATTATGTAACAGTAATGCCATCATTGTATGTCATAACGACGTAAAGTTTAACATTATGCGTTTACATCAGTGACAAGTCACGGTTGTACGTAATCTTGACGTAAGATTAATATCATGTGTTTACATCAGTAACAAGTCACGGTCGTACGTAATACCAATGCCATATGAGAGTCATTATTATTTAACATCAATAATTTGTCACAATTGTACATAATACTGACGTAATTTGAAAGTCATTTTCTAAATCGGGGACAAACGATTATTTTTTATAATATTGATAAAATTTGGGGGATATATTTTTTTAATATTATCGATTGATCGAAATTTATCAAGTATAAAACTTTTTTGATAAGATGTCTAATTTACAATTAATTGCTATAAATATTAGTAAAAATTAGTTTGAAATTATTTAAGAATTAGTAAGAGGTAAACAGCTAATTTAAGCCGTTACCTTGCAAATTTAAGTCCGTTCTTAATAACAAAAATTTATAATTTCTCAATATTAATGAATACATCTAATATATTAGCAAATATACAAAAAATTTTCCATTTATGTTTTTAAGAAAAATACATAGAAATTAAATACATGTTTGATATGAATTTTTTATATCTATGCTCGTATGTTTCCACACACTGCAAAAAAAAAATCTTAACTCAAAGGTGAATTTCTTTGGACCAAGAATATATTAAAGATGACTGAAAATTTCGTGAATGAATTCAAAATTGCTTGAGACGAAAAAACTTCTTCTTGCTCCAATATAACTTCGGCCTCCGTCAAAATTTTCTTGGTGCAGGAAATACTTTTTTTTTCATTACGTTTTTGAGCTCTTCGAGCTCAAAAATATAATTTTCGTGTCATTTTGAGCTCTCCGAGCTCAAAAGTCTGATAGAAATTTAATAAAACACTATTTTTTGAATTTTCAAAAGGCAAAATCAAAACGCAGTTTTTGAAGCCTCATAGAGAATCATTACGTTTAAATTGATCGAACGAGAAATTTCGAAGTAATTCCGAGAAAACACTTTTTTCGGTTTTCTTTCGACAACGATAACTCACGAACGAATCAACCGATTTCGACCGGCTTGGCTGCAATCGACGTGGTTTTTTGATGTTAAGAGCTGATTAGTTTTTGGAATCGATCAGTAAAGCCGTTTAAAAGTTATTCCAAAAAAACCATATTTGAAAAAAATTTTTTTTGTAGTTTTTTTGAGATTTCTCAAAATCTACTAGTTCGAATCGGTCCGAAGTGTAATTAAAATCTAAGTTTGGTCAAGCCCTTTCGAATGGCGCCATCCGCGATGAAATCGGTCAAGCCGTTGAAAAGTTATAAGAGGGTCACATACATACATACATGCATACATACATACATACACACAAACACACACATATACATACAGACATACGGACATCATCACGAAAACATTCAGGGAAGCTTCCTAGGACTTCAAAACGTCGAGATCTGATGAGAACTCGATTTTCGAAAAACGGGGTAAAACCAATAACTTCCCGATTTTTGATAATTTTCAATTTTCTTAGCGGGAAGTTAAAAAAACATTCGAGTTTTGAAAAATCAAATAAGTATTAAAAAATATTTAAATGACACGGATATATCGTTTAATCTAAAGAAATTTCACACTACTCGACTATGTAAAGTTCTCTGTGTCCGTTTTTACACGAAAATTTTTGAAAGTGTAAGATTAAATCAATTTTTATAAAAATTTGTGAAAATTAGCAAATTGCTTATTCATTACCGCAAGTTTCCCAAGCGAGCCTTTTATAAGAGTTTTTACAAAGTTTTATAGAACTTTATGAAATTTTATGAGTTTCAATGAAATCTCATGAAATTATATAAATTATTAACTTGAATATTATACGATTCCAACTCTTAAAATCCATTTAATCTCAGAAAAAATGATGAAATAATCATTTTTCGTCATGTAAGGCTTAACACATAAGTTAGTTCCTACGTGACATGAACTGTTACTTGTACAAGTGAGCAGAGTTCCAGACTTCGACGCGAGAGGACCCGAGTTCGAGCCCAGCATACCTCAGGATTTTTCATCAAGTATTAACATATAAGCTAGTTTTTCAAAGTTTGTAATAAGTCCACTACACTATAATTGATTCCGAAATTGCAATCTTTTGATTTTAGAGAAATTTTTTTTTTTTTTAATATTTTTTCTGAGGTACAATTTTTACATCACTTTTACGTCATAATGACATCATTATCTTGATATAGACATCACACATACGTCATATTGACGTCATAAATGTCATTGAGACATCATACTGACGTCATGACTACGTCATATTTTTACGTCAGGAAGTGTGAAATAATAAGTCACATATGACTCATTCTTGACTTATATCTTACGTAAATCCTGACATAGCCTAATGTCATTTTGACGTCACATTGACGTAAACGTGTTTACTGGGTAGTGTTACATCGTTTTGTAAAAATCGAGTTTTCAACAGATCTTGACGTTTTAAGGTCCTAGAAAGCCATTTCGAGGGTTCCTGAGAGCGTGTCACCATGTCTGTATGTATGTATGTATGTGTATGTGTGTGTGTGTGTGTGTGTGTGTGTGTGTGT
>JZSA01005105.1:0-21298 GCA_000956155.1 Cotesia vestalis | reverse complement strand
TCAAACGAACTTAAAATAAAATTTATAAAATCAGAAATTTTAGAACTGATAAATTTGAATTAAATTGCGTCATTCATCTAAGCGAAATCCTGTCGATTAAATTTAGCATAATTCAGAAACTAAAAATAAAACGACATACAAATTTACTCAAGTTAAATTAAAGTTAATTAATAAAATCGACAAGTAAAAATAAATTAAAATTTTAAATGAAAACTAATAATTAGAACTACTTTTGGAAAATTATCAGAATTTTAAAATAAAATTACCATAGACGCCAGTTCCTTAAATTAAAATATTAAAATTGTTAAGCAGTAGATTAATTCTTAAAACAAAATTTACAAGCGTAAAATCATCAATAGTTTAAAATTGTTCAAAAACTTCGATAAATAAAATTGTCAAATTCCAGTATGATAAGTCTCAAAAATAATTAACTTAAAAATTTAGCCTTGGAAAAATTTAGCCAAGTTGACGACTAAGTCTCAAATTCTTACTGGAATTAAAAATAGACATAAGCCGATTATTCAGGCAGTTTGAATTCGAGTAAATTTTAATTAATCTACCATTTTGGTTGAATAAAAGCTACTGTGATATTAATAATTAAGCAACCAAAATTTAATAAAAATTATTTATCGAAGTCAAGTTAGGGACCGGGAAAGTAGATTCCCAGGAAGTATTGTTGTAAAAAGTATTTTAGATTTTCAAACGATTGTAAATTAGAGTCAAGAGTGTGTTGGTATGAAATTATTATATTGTGTGTGTGTGTGTGTGTGGATGTATGTGACCCTCTTATAACTTTTGAACGGCTTGACCGATTTGATCGCGGTTGGTGCCATTCGAAAGGGCTTGCCCAAACTTAGATTTCCTGGAAATTTGAATCGATTCGGACCGATAGATTTTGAGAAATCGTAAAAAAACTACAAAAAAAATTTTTTTAAAAGTGGTTTTTTTGGAATCACTTTTAAACGGCTCTACCGATCAATTTCAAAAATTAATCAGCTCTTAACATCAAAAAACCACGTCGATCGCCGCCAATCCGGTCAAAATCGGTTGATTCGTTCGTGAGTTATCGTTGACGAAAGAAATCCGAAAAAAGCGTTTTTTCGGAATTACTCCGAATTTTTCCACTCTGTC
Organism: Cotesia vestalis; assembly: GCA_000956155.1. Taxonomy (NCBI): domain Eukaryota; kingdom Metazoa; phylum Arthropoda; class Insecta; order Hymenoptera; family Braconidae; genus Cotesia; species Cotesia vestalis. Next base: position 20,167 of record JZSA01005105.1, on the reverse strand, counting down.
GATATAAACTCAAAGATTTTTTATGAAGCTTAAAAAACTGCGTCGAATGCCGCCACCGCGTGAAAATCGGTTCATTCATTCAAAAGTTATTGCGATTTGAAAATTAAAAAACTAGTGTTTTATCAAACTTTTGAGCTCGAAGAGCTCAAAAGCATACAGAAACTATTTTTTTGAGCTCGGAGAGCTCAAAATAATACACAAATTGTATTTAAGAGCTCGAAGAGCTCTAAAACGTCATAAGTGCAATTTCAAGCGTTTAGGTATAGAATTGGCGGGAAGTTGCAGGGATGGCCTTCAGGGTCAACCGTTTTCCTAATTTTTTTTTTCATAATTATATTGATATTTGTAAATGATAATTTAAAAAAAAATTAGGAAAACGCTTGACCCTGAAGGTCATTCCTGCAACTTCCCGCTACTTTCGTAACTAAGCGCTCAAAATTGCGCACATTACGTCTTTGAACTCGAAGAGATCAAAAATATAATTTTCATGAAATTTTGAGCTCTCCGAGCTTAAAAGTCATAGAAGTTTAATGAAACACTATTTTTTGAATTTTCAAACCGCAATAATTTTCGAATGAATGAACCGATTTTCACGCGGTTGGCGGCATGCGACGCAGTTTTTCAAATTCTATAACATATTTTCAAACACAAATTGATAAGACCGGAAGTTTTGGTGTAATTCGAAAAAAAAGCTTTTATTCGATTTCTTTCGTCAACGATAACTCACGAACGAATCAAGCGATTTTGACTGGCTTGGTACCAATCGACGTAGTTTTTCAATGTTAAGAGCTGATTAGTTTTTGGAATTGATCGATCGAGCCGTTTAAAAGTTATTAAAAAAAAAAATTGATTTGAAAAAATTTTTTTTCGTGGTTTTCTTAAGATTCCTCAAAATCTACTGGTCTGAATCGGTCCAAATTGAATTTAAAATCTAAGTTCAGTCAAGCCCTTTCGAATGGCACCAACCGCGAAAAATTGGTCAAGCCGTTCAAAAGTTATGAGAGGTTTACATACATCCACACACACACACATATATACATACAGACACCATCGCGGGAATAGTCAGGGGAGCTTCCTAGGACTTCGAAACGTCGAGATCCGATGAAAACTCGTAAAAAGAAAATTTTCAATTTTCTTAGCGGGAACTTTATTAAAAAAAATAAAAAGAAAGGTAATTTGTGACTAGTTAAAAACAAGCTTATTATTTTTATTGCCAATATTACTACATTATTTTGATACTATCTACCTATAAAATCCCATGATGATTCTGAGTTTTTTCACTTTCTCATTTGAGGTTACTGTTCATCAAGTAAAAAAATACAATATGGATGAAATTGGCGTTCATGCATCAAGTAGTAAGCCTCCAAAAATATTGTCCAAATCTGGAAAAAAGCAGGTGGGTGTTATTTCAAGTGTGGAAAATTAACAATTGTTATCTGCTGTTGCAACGCGGCTGGTTCTTTTATTCCTCCATTTTTTATCTTTGGTAGAAAAAGAATTGTTGGTAGATTGTTGGATGGCTCACCACCTGGTTCTCTTGTTATTTGCACTGATAGTAGATGGATAAATGGGCCAAAATTCTTAGAGTGGCTCCAACATTTCGTTGCGATGACCTGCCCAACTCCTGAGAAGAAGGTGATTGTAATCTTAGATAATCATGAATCTCACAAATATGTTGAAGCTCTAGAATGTGCAAGAGAGAATAATGTGATTTTTGTATCGCTGCCTTCTTATACAACACATCGTATGCAACCTTTGGACCGTTATGTTTGTGGGCCGTTCAAAACTTACTTTAAGTAAGAAATTTCTTCTTTTCAACGAAGTAATGTGGACAGGATGATTTCACAGTATGATGTGGCTTCACTGGTTGGAAAAGCGTATTTAAACGCAGCTACTGCACAAAATACTGTCCAAGGATTCAAATCTGCAGGAATTTGGCTCACAGATCGCAATGTATTTACTGATGCGGACTTTTTGCCATCTAGTCTGACAGACAGGCCTCAAGTTGACAATATCAACGAAGATACATCACAAACCCATCTTGGTACTGGTTGCCTCGGTTCTACAGAATCACTATAGTGATTCTGATAGTAATGTTTCTTTATCGGTGATCGAAAATCTAAATGAAAATAATTCTCAAGACTCTCGGATTATGACTCGTCGCAGAATTAGAGAAAAAAGTAATGAAAGTATCTATGGAAGTCGTGTGATTCAGCTTTTGAAAATGAAGCCTCGTGTTCTATGACAGCTAGTGAAAATTCACTTCAATCAAAAGATAAACAAGTGGCATCTCACGTAAAACTTTTAGATATTAGACCGCTGCCGAAGCCTAGTCCAAATAAAACTAACCGTAAGCGTAAATGTCAGAGGGCTGAAGTTTTGACTAGTTCTTCGTTCAAAGATATGCAAGCTGAGAAGGAAGCAAAGAAGAAACATGTTAATACCAAAGATGCTGCTAAAAAGAATTTGAAAGATTTACCTTTTGCATGTAAAACAGATAAAACTAGAAAGAAAAGGGTATCGAAGAAAAAAAAAGAAAAAACTTTTTTTTGTCTTGTTTGTGGTGGGCCTTATGAAGATCCACTTTTAGTTGATTGGATCGAATGTGGAGACTGTCATGAGTGGGCTCATGAAACTTCCACAAATTACTCAAGACGAGGATCTTACTTTTGTGATTTATCTCACGAATAAAACTTTTTAAGTAGAGACTGATTTAAAATAAGTAAAAAATTTTAATTAGTTAAGCCTAACTTAAAAAGTTATTTTCTTATAATGATAGATAATAGTCTAATGACTCAATCATTTATTATTTTTTTATTTTATTGATAAATATATCAAATGGAATCTTGAATTTTAATAAGATAATTATAACTTAAATAATGATAAATAATTATAATGACAGTTAACTAGTCAGATGATTGAGTCATTTTGTATTTTTTTATTTTAGTGATAAACATAACATGAGATTTGTCAAGTCTATTGTACTTAACCGCTTTGCCCGATCGGCTTACTCGCTTTAGGCCCTCGTGTAAGGCAAAGCGGGGTTTTCAAGCATTTTTGGTTTTTAAAAATAAACAATTAATATGAATAAATTAACGTCATACTCAATTTTTGTTTTAAAGTTTGAGATTCCTTCTAGGAAATAAACCGATAATGTTAATGATTAAAGCCCAAAAACTACTATTTTTTATCATTTATTGTTAACCTACCCGCTTTAGGTCACTCTCCTCTATTATTTATTTCGAGTGTGTGGAATCTGGATCGGTGCCAAACAGTAAACCCTTCAATGGTTCAGGTGGTGTATCAATTATAGGTAGTTGTACCTTTCCTGATGCGCAACACATCCCGGCTTTTTCATTTTTGAATTTAAGAGCATTACATTGCAGGCATTCCTTGTCCATAGCACCAATTATGATTTTTGAATGAGCATAATATTCAACATCGGGCTCATACTCGAATGCTAGACGCAGGAATGACTGAGAGGTAAATGATCGATGCGCCCGTTGGCGTTGTTGTTCATTTACTCTTAATCTGTTAAATGTGAGTCGGCGTGATCGTCTTTGTTCTAATCTTCTTTCTTCACTTCGCTCAGCTCGTGCATCTTCTGATTGATCTTGATGCAATCGCGCCATGCTCTCACGTGCAACAGTATTGTCTTGCTCGATTTCTTCTGCGCTTCTTTCAGCTCTTGCATTCTTCATAGCTGTAGCGTTACGTGTTTTACGGCCCAAAGAAGCCACTCTACGTCGTGTTGGCATTGTTCACTGTTAAATAGAATTAAAATACTTAATGATGAAAAAAATTATAGTGTATTGATTTATATTTTTTTTAAGTTATACTTTTTTTAGCGCGTGTGGATGAGAATAAATTTTGTGAGCTGCGCGCGCAGAAAACAATAAGATAGGTTAGCCGTAGAATAGAACTAAAAATATACATCTTTACTCAAATAATAAAATAGAGATTTCAGTTAAATAATACCTGTTTAATTGATTTTAATATTTATCTTTGATCATTACAGCATTTTTATAATTTAAAATTTTTTTTATACGTTGAAAAAGTATAACTTTTAACTCATGTAGACAAGTACACACACATTTTTTTTATTTAACCTACCTTTCACGATATTTCTCTTTTGGAATAACAGCGTAGTCTTCGAATCAATAATTATTTCAATTATTTATGTAATAGAAACTACTAATGACAGCCCTTCAAATTGATTATAAATTCACTTGAAAAATTCACGAAAATGATAAAATGATAATTGTAAACATCACTACTGCGATCGATGTAAAAACAATAATAATGGCTGAAATTGTCTCAAAAACTGTGTAAGAAGTAAGATACAGTTTATTGCAAGAGAGACAAGAGAATACTCCTATCTCTACTCCATGCTTTCTACGGGGTAAAAAGTAACATCGGGAGACCCCTAGTAGGCATAGCTGATTAAGTGTTCATGAGGCCCGTTTTGCCAGATTCCTCCGTTTGGGAACAGCATCATAGCAAGTTCCGTTGACTGCAATTTTTTAAATACATTTTGAAAGTAAACATTACAAAGACATTATAAATTTGTTTAACAGTGTTATTGGAGAAAAAAAAATTTTAATTATATAATTGATTAAATTATATTTTTCATAAATATTATAGATACGGTATTACTGTACATTTGTTATGATCCAACATATATAATATTCATAAAAAATTGATGATATATTTGAAAAAAATGTTTTTTCATTAATAACTTTTAAGCCAATTTATTATATCGTTTTAATATATACTTTTAAGATGTATTTGGAAAATTGCGCTTGACGAAACTTGCTACTATGCTGCTCCCAGGCGGAGGAGTTTGGCAAAATGGAACCCCATTGATCAACCATCGACCGGGGTTGAAAAATATAAAATGCTATCAAAACATAGGGGTCGGTGGTAGGAGGATAAAAATTTAGGACTAAATGTATTTTTCTATTCGACACCATAAAAAAATAAAAAAAAATTTTTTGGGGTGAACCCTTAAAATTTAAGGGTGTAAAAATTAGTTATAAACCTATTCTCATACCTACTGAATATACATATAAAATTTCATGGAAATCAGTCAAGCGGTTTTGAAAGAGTATAAACACTAAAACTGTGACACAAGAATTTTATATATTAGATATATATATTTATATGATATAACCCGGCGTCAGCGCAATAGCGTTTTCAATTCATAACCGATTCTTCTCAAACTCAACATACTTGATCTATCGATAAAGACCAAGGTTAAGTTCGAAGGTGATCTTAATCAGACGAGTAGTTTGGAAATTACAGGATTTGGAAATTTTGAAAATCCTAAAAGTTGATCTTTTTACCACTTCAACTTGGTGTAGTTACTGAACTAAACAAGATATTTGAATTCAGTAAATTGCATCGTAAAAATCTTTTATTAAGTTTCAATTTTTATTACTACTCAGAAGTGGTAATAGCCTCAATATTACTCTTTTTAGAGCTTGTTTAATAAATCAGTATTACTGTTGCAGCTGTTTTTGAATTATTGACTATATCATAGCATAAACATACCCGGGAAAAAATGATCAGACCTGATCAGACATGAACAGGCATGAGTCTTCAGGTCTGATCAGGTATGAAAAATGACCGGGTCTGATCAGACCTGGCCAGGCATGTTCAGGTCTGATCAGATCTGATCATGTCTGACTCGGTCAGGTCCAAAAAAAAAAAAGTTGTACCTGTGGGGATTCGACCCGTAGACGCCGCGTTCTCTAGACTGTGACGGATTTGATCGCGGTTGGCGCCATTCGAAAGGGCTTGACCAAACTTAGATTTCCTGAAAATTTGAACTGATTCGGACCAGTAGATTTTGAGAAATGGCAAAAAAACTACAAAAAAAATTTTTTCGAAAGGTGGTTTTCTTGTAATAACTTTTAAACGGCTGCACCGATCAATTCCAAAAACTAATCAGCTTTTAACATCAAAAAACCGCGTCGAACGCTGCCAGTCCGGTCAAAATCGGTTGATTCGTTCGTGAGTTATCGTGACCGAAAGAAAACCGAAAAAAGTGTTTTTTCGGAATTTCTCTGAAATTTTCGATTTGATCAATTAAAACTTGAAAATCACCTATGAGGATGATAAAACTGCGTCGAAAGCCGCCAACGGCGTGAAAATCGGCTGATCCATTCAAAAGTTATTGCGATTTGAAAAATCCAAAAATAGTGTTCTATGAAACTTCTATCAAATACTGTTTTATGACTTACCGCTAAGCCTCGCAAAAAAAAAACAATTACCGCTTTAAAATTTGTAGAACGTTTATTTAATTTTACTAGGAGACAACAACTTATTATTCAATCAATATATTTGTGATTAGAAAAATTAAAGTGCGGAAAATGAGTCAGTATTTTTTCTTAATTTTTAGCCACTTTTGAAGGTCAGATCTTAAAACTCAACATTTGGAGCTATAATTCACTTTTTTAAATATTGAATACGAACATTTTTCTTCAAGGTGCAGTCTGTTGAAAATCATCTAAAGAATTAAATTTTTTTTTGTTCCCTTAACTCTTGAGAGAAGAAAAGAATATATAGTTACTTCTTTTTATTTAGATTAAAGTCTTATGTTGCCTCGTGATTTAAAATAAAGCTTGGTTTATCTTTATAGATCCTTTATTCTAGCAGGCTCAGGCAAGTGGGCTCTGACTCTAACGTTCCATTGTCTCCTCGACGGAAAAATAATTTCCAAATTTAGTAAACATATGCCAATGCTTGATTTTCATTTAAGTAAAAGTAAAAATTTGATGTTTACTAAGCAACGAAATATATTTGAAATTAATGAAAAATTCATGAAAAAAATTAGATTAAAATGTACGAAGTGTAACATTTTTATAATTTTTAAATGACATGTAAAACGATTCTATTCCAGATTCGTATTTAATTCTGAGCCCTCTTTTATATTTTTATAGTTAATCAGAATGGACTTACCTTTATTTGGTAACTTTATTAAATACCCATCTATAATTAATACTGTTACCTAGTTGGTTGTCACAGGGTCTAATAAGCAGTTAATGGAAATTCTGATATTAATCCTTGACTTAATTATTTTTCTATATAAATTCCTATATCTATATCTGAAAACTAAATATCTGGATGAGATAAGGGACAGATAGCTAACTAAGGAGACTGACTTGTTGTTTAAGATAAATAATTATATCGATAAAAATAAAAATGAGTCAGAGTAGTAATTATAATTCTCGATCATGTGTTGACGCTGGATCTCGGGTTACTCGTGAAAACTCAACGTCGTCGGCTCTCAGGGTTCTTCATGTACTTTGGCTAAACGCCGCTGACGGTGAATTCTTCGAGTCTCTGATCTACAGAGATTTTGGTGACTTCACTGGAGGTGAAAAAATTCATCCCCAGCAAAGTGCGGCTTCATCTCCCATGATTCTGAGAACCTCAGTATTTAAATGATTAAAAATTTTGGATCCAAAAAATTACAAGGATATCACAAAAGATTCAGTAGGCAATAAAATGCGTCTAATCTACTCTATTTATTACGAACAATCGTTTACGAGATTCGAATTTTTAACGCAAGGAATAGCAATAAAGAATTCAGTCCTGTTAAATTTTCGTTCGCACTAAATAATTTGAAAAAATTGCTACAACATTGAAAAATTATAAATTTATTGAATACTTTATTCATTTTCAATGACTCAAGATTATACTCTTAATAATATAGATTAAATATATACATATATTTTTAAATGATTAACGAGAGTTATTTTTAAAACTAAAAAAAAAAAAAAAAATATCAAAGGATAAAGTTCAAACGTGAACCTAGGCCAAAGATTCACATGAAGGTAGTCATCCTCTACCATTGACACGCAGCAAAAATTTCTTGATTGCTAGTGTTCCTTCAATCTGAGCGGTCTTACTGAAGTCAGCAATATACGATGAGATTCATTGAGTCAGAGGTCAATCCTGGTATATCATTACTACTTACACCTGGAACCGCTCTTTCACTTATTTTCGTTCTCTTCTATACCAGATCTTTTTTATTAGATCAAAGCAAAACCCGGCCGATTATTTCTTCGATGTAGTCCACTTAACTGATACAAACTGACCTCGGGTAATTTTTTCTGTTGCCTAATGTTAGACGCACACTACAGATAACTGTTTAAAAAATTAGGAAAACAGTTGACCCGAAAGGCCATCCCTGCAACTTCCCGTCAATTCCATACCTACGATTGAAATTGCGCTTATGACGTTTTTGAGCTCTTCGAGCTCAAAAATACAATTTGTGTGTATTTTTGAGCTCTCCGAGCTCAAAGAAATAATTTTTGCATGCACGCATAAAAACGATTTTGTTGAAATTACAAAATACGGGATAACTAAAAAATGTGCTGTGGTAACAAATGAGTATAGTTACAGTCACAAATCCATTAGTTGCATTAACAAAATGTTTCAAGTTGTACTAACAAACCAGTTTGTTAAATCACAAAATCAATTTGTTTTTCTAACAAAAATTATTTTGTTGCTGTCACAAAATGACTTTGTTGCGGTTACAAAGTGATTTTGTGGCTGTAACAAAGAGATTTTGTTGTAATAACAAAACTAATTTATTACCAAAATATTTTCCAAATTTTCAAAAGCTTATCACAAAAATGATTATGTAAAATAAAACTCAATGGGTTTTTCCAACAAATTATCATTGTTATTCTGACAAATTCTTTATATTACTTCAACAAATTGTCTTCGTTACTCCAACAAATTCTCTTTGTTATTTTAATAGAATAATTTTGCTGTTTCAACCAAAGAATTTGTTACACTCACTAAAGTATTTTATCGAATCAATCAAAAGATTTTGTTATAATAACGAAAATGCTTTGTTGTTATAGTATATCAATAATTTTTTATAACCTAAATTTTGTTGTTTTGACAGATAATTTGCTATCCTTATTTTAACAAATTCATTTGTTACCACAACATACCTTAGATTATCTTAACAATTTTTTTTTTCTGTGTGTGCTTTTGAGCTCGAAGAGAACCGATTTCTACGCGGTTGGCAGCATTCGACGCAGTTTTTTAAGCCCCACAAGAATCTTCGAGCTTAATTTTATCAGACTAGAAATTTCGGAGTAATTCAGAAAAAACACTTTTTTCAGTTTTCTTTAGTCAATGATGACTCACAAACGAATCAACCGATTTTGACCGGACTGGCAGCGATCGAAGTGGTTTTTTGACATTAAGAGCTGATGAGTTTTTGGAATCGATCAGTAAAGTTGTTCAAAAGTTATTTCAAAAAATCCACATTAAAAAAATTTTTTTTTTTAATTTTTTTCAGATTTCTCAAAATCTACCAGTCTAAGTTTAGTCAAGCCGTTTCGAACGGCACCAACCGCGATTAGATCGGTCAAGCCGTTCAAAAGTTATGAGAGGATTACATACATTCACATTCACACACACACACACACACATACGGACATCATCGCGGGAATAGTCAGGGAAGCTTCCTAGGACCTCAAAACGTCAAGATCTGATGAGAACTCGATTTTCGAAAAACGGGGTGAAACCAATCACTTCCCGATTTTTCGAATATCTTCGATTTTCTTAGCGGGAAGTTAAAAAGAAAACATTGTTAATAATTTAAATTGTTGTTTTCTCCTGAAAAAATCTCTTAAGATATCTTTTAAAAATTGATTTACTAATTTTTAGTACATATTAGTTTATAATTTGGCCAAACGTTAAATTAAAAAAAAATTGAAAACAATGGTACAACATAGTAATGACTAATACGTATTAATTGTTTTCCAGTGTAAAAAAGAATTAGCCAGAGCATCGGCCAAGCAATGGTTGATAATCAAATCACATACCATCATATTATAATAAGTACCCCGCGGTAGCCGAAAACTTACCCGAGAAGAAATGTTTCTATATAATCATATATAATTGTATATAAGATTATATATAATTATATATGACTATATATGGAGCAATATACAGCCATGCAGGATAATATATAGTTCCATATACAATTATATATAAGTATATATATAATTATATATAATCATGTATAATTATATATGACTATATATGGAGCAATATACAACCAATCAAGATTATATAGTTTCATATATAATTATATATAACCATACATGATTATATATAGTTCCATATACAATTATATATGATTATATATGGAATTGTATATAAGATTATATATAATTATATATGAATATATATGGAGCAATATACAGCCATTCAGGATTATATACAGTTCCATATACAATTATATATAAGTATATATAATTATATATAATCATGTATAATTATATATGACTATATGTGGAGCAATATACAACCAATCAAGATTATATATTTTCATATATAATTATATATAACCAATTTATATATAATTATATATAAATATTTTTTTTCGGGTACCTAGACTGGGCCAGTACAAAACACCAATGCTTGGCCGATGGTTTACCGAGGCTAGGCCGATGTAAAACGTCGATACTTAGCCGAGCATTAGTAGCCGTGCCTTGGCCAATGAAAGGAAAATGTTGAGCATCGGCAACTTTGTATGGGACGGCCAGATTTTATTCAAACTTTGTAGATATATCGAGGACCAATGATTTTTTGTTAGTTCATATAATTTTCATCTATAATCGATAAGGTAGGAATTGATGCTAATTTTGATTTCCAACCATTATCTTTAGCCGATTTATCTAATATTAACAAATTTTCGAATACAAAGAGAATTTTAGTTCAGCGAACCAAATAAAAGTTATAAAAAACTAAAAAACACTCTTTTTATAAGTAATCGAAATAAAAAATAGAAAAACCGGTGATGTTAGCCGAGTGGTCTAAGGCGCAAGGCCCGTAGAGCACTCGGGACTGGCTCACCGGCCAGGCGTGGGTTCGAACCTCAAGCTGGTCTTAGAAACCATCTTGGTTGATATTCGACCCTCGCCGCGTGGATTTAAGATTTTCACAACCCAAAAAGACCCCAACGTACCACTCCCAATAATAACACCAAATAAAAAAAAAAAAATAGAAAATAAATTTTAATAAATATAAATTAATAATAGTGTAAATAAGAAAAAAATGTATTTGATTTTAGAAAAAGCATGGGGTGCATGGTGTAAATAGTTACCACAAAAAACAGTTTCACTGTAAACCTTCGCACCGAGTACACGTCTAACTATTGTTACAAACTTTGATAATTCGATTTTCACAAGAACTATTAAATCGAAAAAAACAAACCAAGTACAAAAAATTTTTTACCCAGTAAAAAATTTTTCGTTATTGTGTAAAGCGTAAAAATTTTTGTGTAGAATATTACACTCTAGTGTATAGAATTTCACATTCTCATGTGTTGATTTAACATACTAGAATGTAGAATTAATATTAGTTTGTGTAAAAACACTCTGTAACACAAATATTTGTGTTAAATTTGACGAAAGTTTTTTTACTGTGTAGATTGAAAAAACGCTAAAGACAGTAAATATTAAGAAAAAAATTTAATGTACTTGGTGTGCATCATTCGGATACTTCCATTATCTACAGTTTTTCAAATTGATACTAGTAGTGTGAATTATGTTTTCAGTTCTTTTAGTTCTTAAGTATTAAGAAGTTATCAAGATAAATTGATTGGGTTATATTTGGGATTTGATAATGAAGAAAATTGGTTTTTTTTTAAATCTTTACGACCATTTGTTGCTGAGTTATTAATTATCGAAGCACAAAAAACAAGACAAGGCAAAATTTCGACCGCATGCGGACAAAAAAACGCTGTAACTTGAGAGAAAATATTTTTTTTTTTTAAAGTTTTCTAGATTTCGGAAAATAACAATTTTGTAGGAAAATCCTCAAGATATCTATTCAAAATTGTTTTTCTCCGAATCTAGAAAACCTTTTTTTAACAAGAAAGTTATTGTAATAAAAACTTTGATTTCTTCAGCTAAAAAATAAAATTGTTGAAAACTTCCAATAGATTAATTCCTTTTCACAAAAATGTTAACATTTTTCAAAAGAAATGTTTTCTTTCAGTGTATTTATGGTATCACATTTACTATGTGTAGCATGTTTTTTAGTAACTGCTAACAATATTATGAAGATAAATGACTAAAGAATTATTACTACTGTGTTATTTGTATTTAAATTCAATAAAACGAATGGTTTGTGTCTTTTAGTTGGAACCTTTAAGGGTCATTTCATTTTAACCATTCCGTTGATCAATCTTGGATGCAGTCACTTGAAAAAAAGGGTTTAGATAAGCAGCTAAGAAATACTCGACATCTCTAAAAGAGTATTTTGATTAAATTTTTTATTGCTTCTATGTTAAGATGAGGGTTGATTTAACGACTAACCGTTTATTTTTCTTCTATTTCCCATCTTTTAGTTTTTTTTTTTTAATTAAAAAAAGTCACTTTTAATTTATTTAGTTCGAAGCCAAATAATATGGAATAGTAAGTATAATTCCTTACTGATAAATAAGACTAAGGATTTAATGAAAAATACCTTCCAATGAAAATCATGTTTATCAATAAGCACAAAAAGAAAAAATGCTACTGACAAATTTCTAGAAAATTATGAGATGTTGTGAATTGTATGTTCATAAAACTACTTAATGGTTCGAAATGCAAAAATAGTAATCAAATAGTTTTTTATAGTGCATATTCACTTAACATATATCATCTTCTGAAGTATACTCTAAACTCCAAGTTTATTTCCATCCCTCCTGGACCGAAAGAGAGGCCGTCCTCAGTAGGCGGTCATGACGCTGAGAGGTGATACTCATTTTTCTCGTCCTTCCATTCCAGCCACGTGAACACTTCGAAACTAGAAGCTCCGCCTTCTACTGGTTCTTGCCACGATGTTGACAGATAGAGTATCAACCTCTCAACCCTACTCTTGAATTTTCTTCCAATATTCTCTGGAGACCAGCCTTCCGTTATAGCCCCCACTTTTGTCTATTGCCCTTCCAGACTTCTACCCGAAAATCTAAAGATCATACGAGGTTTGTGTTTTGCCATCCGTTTCAGTCATCTCGGACTGTGGTTGCATCCGTCGCGATGAAACCGTTTCGAATACCTAGGTGATGGTGAAAAAGTTATAAACAAGCAAAAAGTGCAAATTTTGTGGATATTGACCTAGACAGTGAGTTGAATAAATGAAAAAAAGTGTTATTTGAAATAGCACATAGTGTTTCTACAATTTGTAGAAAGTGAGAGCAGTGTAAAATTAGTTTTTAGGATTACGTTGAAAATTTATGAATACCTTGTGATAGTGAAGTGATTGATGCACAGAGGTAGTGGGATCGGTGGTGGCGGTGGTCCAGGGACCACCGCCGGACGTGGCCTTGAGCTTGAGCATCCACCGACTATTCCAACGGCTCCCACGAGTTTTCATTGGGGTGCTATGATCGCAGGACACCACGCGGTGGCAGCCGCTAGCATGATGCAACCGTCTTTAACTGGTACAGCTGACTATAGTCTTGCTACAACCCATAGTGCAGCTCATGCTACTATTCCTATGGATTTACATATGTCTCAGGGATTCCCTTGTTACAGGTTAGTCCGATTCAATTTTCGTCAAATTATCTTCAATTGAATTAGTGAAACATTATCAATAAAAAGCAAAAAAATATAATTCTAATTAAAACTGATATTATAGCATTTAACTAATTCAATTCAAGAGTAGACTCTCAAAAAATTTACATCGTTAAAAATTCTATCTATTAGAAAATAAATCCATGATTAAACTGAACAAGAACAAAAATGATTATGATTACTATGCTGTCACTGAAAGATATAGAAAAAAGTAGATATTTATTAATTAAAAAAAAAAAAAGAAAATTGAAAGAATTCAAATAGAAGTGTGAGTTGATCAGTTCTATATTCAGCAATTTGAGATAACCTAGAAACAACCTAAAAAAATCTGTAAACATAAGATACAGAAAAAAACATATTATAATTCATAGCTCGAACAGGTTATTAGCATTCCGCTATCAATTATACACAAGTCGCGTGCTGTACGTCTTCTCTCTGAGGCACGCGAGTCCACAATTTTTTTTTTTTTTATACAGTAGTCCCGTTCTCTTTCTGATCAATCTCTCATTCGCCGTCATCCATCTCTCTTTTCTGTATGGATGGATCATTGATTTCATCAAAATCTCTGCAGGGAACTTTTTCATCAAAGTCAATGATAATTACATTTTAAACCTATTCTGATTTATTCGATGAAAACACGCTACCAAAACAAATTTTTTTTAATAGGTCCTTTAGGATATTACTGCTTATTTACATTTGTATAATTACTATGCATCAGAAGTTTTCCTCATTTAACTATAAGTAATAATTTGGATCAAAATACATACGTCAATTGCCACACCCTAAGTGATGTGTTGCACGTAAACAACAACCTATTGAGTACCACTTGTTGCCGCCCTATAATTCTAAGGCTTCTCGTCATTCATTCTCTTAGTCGTACAAAATTTCTATAGCAAACCTGAAATCGTTGATTTACCAAATTTTTTGTTAACGACGAAAAAAAATACGAAAAAAGAAATTTAATGTAAGTATATGCAACCAAATTGAATCAAACAATTTACATCCAGAAGATGTTCAGTTATTAATTATTATATATTCAATTATGAATGTATTAGTGAGATGAGAATAATGAAAATATCGATTCGAAAAAAGCCATTATTGTTTATTTAATCATATTACTATAAAGATGATAATTGCACTTTTTTCAGACGAGCTATTGTAAATTCATCATTATCGACTTATAGTTTTTATTGATCTATCCATATTAAATATATTAGTGATAGTTAAATTGTTAAAAAGAAAGTTAGTAAAACGATTAACCCTATAGGCCAATATTGCAACTTTCCGCTAATTTTGAATGGAATTTTAAACTTCAAATTTCACCTGTTACGACGATTTTGAGCTCTTTGAGCTTAAAAACATGAGTTAACAGCTATTTGAAGATCTTCGAGCTCCAAAATAGGATTATTATACGTTTTGAGTTCTTCGAATTCAAAAGTCTAGTTTGCATTTAATAAAACACTTTTTTTAAAATATTTCATCTGCAATTACTTTTGGACAAATCATTTAATTTTAAAATACTTGGCGGCATTTAGCATGTTTAAGAGAGCGTGACCAAAAATCTTAGAAAGAATTTCGATCTGACAAAAACTTGAAAAATTATATTTTGTTGACTTTTTTAAAATTAGATATATCTTAAAAACTCAACCAATTTTGATGCAGTAAGCGGCAGTTGACGCAATCTTTGAGCTTAATAAAAGCGTTTATTACGAAAAAATTGATTTGACAAAAATTTTCCGAATTATTTTGAATATTTAAAATTATTTTGAATATATCTCGAACGAATCAATTTATTCCGATGCGGCATGCAGCAATCGACCTCGTTTTTTAAGTAGGAAAGCTGATTAGATCACAGAATTTATCAAAACAAGCAAATCGAAGTAATGCCGCACACAATTTTTTCATACATATTATATGCTTCAAGTGTTCATATGTACTAAGGCAAATGAGAATGATTTTTTTCTTTAACGTATCAAAAGAATTCTTCTATTTAGAAAATGCTAAAGAACATTCCATTCTTATTACATTTTCCTTAACGATTGATTGCTTGAAAGGTAAATGTTTATTTTATTTAACTTCCTGCCATAAAAAACAACGATTTTCGTAAGTTGAAAAGTTATTGTTTTCAACCCTATTTTCAAAAATCGAGTTATCACATCTTCCCGTTTTGAGGTCCTATAACCCTAGCAGCAATGGAATTGAGCAAGATACTTGGAAAAGCACTTTGTAAAGAATTGGACAATTCTTGGTCAAGACCAAGACACTTGATCAAGGTTCTTTATTCAGACTGGCGGCAGACTTTGGCCAGTCTGTGACCAGAATTTGACCAGATTCTTGGCCCAGAGTCCTGACATAGACTTGCGCGAGAAACGCAAAAGAGCAAGATCACATCAAGTGGACCCCCCATTTCCCACTTGATCATAAAAATTTAATCTATATATATTTTTTATTCGTACTTATGATGGAAAATTGATCCCTCAAACGATTTTTCAAAATTTTGGTTTTAACAATTTTTTTTTTTATAATGAAAATTTTAAGCACTTTTAATTAAAAAATGGATTAAAAATCAACCGCAAGCGATAAATTTGTGAAATTTTCAGGATTCATGGTCAAATGTCTATATTTTAAGAATATATTCACGACTTAAAATTATTTATTTATTTCCGTATTGTTAATTAAGTTTTTAGTTAACAAATGAAAATTTAACTAACTTCTCGAGCAAAAAATGCATTGTTTTTTTATCGGTCACATACTTTATCCATTTAAGTTTAAAATTTCGGAATAAAATTTCACTGCTCGCCATTAGTTTAAACAAAATTAATTTATTTATGACAGCGCGCCAGGCGCCGAGCGCTGTAGAAATGCCGCGCTGCCGAGCGTCTTGAACTACATTAACGCTTTTATCAGTGATAATTTATAATAACATTACAAAATATTATTATAAAACAAATTTTATTATTATTTATCTTATAATTTATTATAATTATTATTATTAAAATTTAATTTTTTTTAACAATGTTATAAGGAATGTAATCAAAATTTCTTCTTATTTTTGCCAAAAAGCGGAAATTTAAAAAAAAAATAATCAATTTTAAATTTTTAAAACTGTTTCGGTCTATGTGTATTTTTTTTTAGATAATTTAGTAAATTATTATATATTAATATATTATTTAATAATTTAAGCTTGTTTGTTCTATTCAGTATGTTATGATTGTATTTTCTTTCTAACATTGTTAAAAAAAATTAAATTTTATTAATAATAATTATAATAAATTATAAGATAAATAATAATAAAATTTGTTTTATAATAATATTTTGTAATGTTATTATAAATTATCACTGATAAAAGCGTTAATGTAGTTCAAGACGCTCGGCAGCGCGGCATTTCTACAGCGCTCGGCGCCTGGCGCGCTGTCATAAATAAATTAATTTTGTTTAAACTAATGGCGAGCAGTGAAATTTTATTCCGAAATTTTAAACTTAAATGGATAAAGTATGTGACCGATAAAAAAACAATGCATTTTTTGCTCGAGAAGTTAGTTAAATTTTCATTTGTTAACTAAAAAGTTAATTAACAGTACGGAAATAAATAAATAATTTTAAGTCGTGAATATATTCTTAAAATATAGACATTTGACCATGGATCCTGAAAATTTCACAAATTTATCTCTTGCGGTTGATTTTTAATCCATTTTTTAATTAAAAGTGCTTAAAATTTTCATTATAAAAAAAAAAATTGTTAAAATCAAAATTTTGAAAAATCGTTTGGGGGATCAATTTTCCATCATAAGTACTAATAAAAAATATATATAGATTAAATTTTTATGATCAAGTGGTAAATGGGGGGTCCACTTGATGTGATCTTGCTCATAGATAAAATCGGCGAGTCGTTTTATTTTCAGTGTTTGCACTCCAAATGAGAAGTGAGTTTATGCCAGCAATAAACATAAATGAATAAAAAATGACTACCCGTAAAAAAATATTCTGATGAGACCTGATATGGTCTGATATGGATCATTCATATCAGACCTGATATGGAAATTGGCCATATCAGACTTGACATGGTCTGATCAGGGCTGATATGGCCATATCAAGATGTAGACAAACCGGCATCATATAT
Organism: Cotesia vestalis; assembly: GCA_000956155.1. NCBI lineage: Eukaryota > Metazoa > Arthropoda > Insecta > Hymenoptera > Braconidae > Cotesia > Cotesia vestalis. Next base: position 2,449 of record JZSA01005105.1, on the reverse strand, counting down.
AAAATTTATCACTTCTAGTTTTATTTTGTTGTTTAGAAAATATGAATGGCACTAATTCATAGTTAATACAAAATTTCTTTTAGTTGCTTGTACAACTCCTCTAAAACAGATACACTCGGCAATGGAGTACAAAAATCCTACTCTTTTTGGAACTTAACACTTCAAAGTTAAGGATCTGGAAAAGGAACAATTTCGCGGCCATGCGTCATCTATCGAAAACTTTTAAAACTAGTTTCAACAGTGCGGAAAATTTGATTGCTCCATTGTGATGTCTTTGAAACTAACCAATATATTGTCAGATTTATAAATATTTCATTGATTATGTAATTTTTTCCAAAATTTTAAAATAATTTTAATGAAACATGAATAAATAGTTGAAAATTACATTTCATGATAAATATATAAGTCATATACAAAAGATTTTTTCATTTGACATAATACTGCATGAAAAATAATATTATCCATTTCATATTATAATTAAAAAATAAAATTTTACTTTTTGTAGATTTTAAACCGGATAAAAAACGGTAACCGATTGGCTCTACGACAACCGTAATTTTTTTTTTTTAAGTTTCTTAAAATTATTAAGTAATTCGAGAAATATTTAAAATATATTTATTTTTACTAAATTATTAAAAAAATTTATTTTATAAATACAAAATTCTAAAATATCAATTTTCAATTAAAAAAAATTAATTAAAGAGTTTTTAGAGCAACTTTGAAAAATTTTCTTTTAATTTATACATTTTACTATTTTTATAATTTATACCGTAAATCTGTCGTAAAATATATTAATTAAGAGAAATTAAAAACGTAAATTTGCCAATTCTTAAACTTAAAAAACCCATTGACTGTATAACAGAATTATCACTCAGATTTGGCTTCATTTGATAATATTAAATCAGATCCGACCTGATAAAATCATATCAGAACATATCAAAAAGTTATAAACGGGCATATCAAATTATATCAGGCAATATCACGCCATATCAGAATATATCAACAAATTATATATAGATATATCAAATTATATTACCCCAGATTGAATTATATCAGGCCAGATCAAGCTATATCAGGCCTGATATGGCCAATTTTCATATCAGGTCAAATCAGGACCTATCACAAATTATACATAGACATATCAGATCATATCAGGCCTGATATGATAATATCAAAAATGTTAGTATGGCCATATCAGGACATATCAAATCTGATCAGAATATTTTTTCACAGGCATAGGCCAACGATACGTTTCTTGGGCAACAGAATACTTAACTTTTAATTGATCCACTACATCAATTCCCGCTTTTGTCTGATTATAAAATGTTTATACTTCCGGGCTTGACTTAAGCCCAGAACTGATATCAATTTTATCTGAAGAATGAAAAGTTGACAATAAAAAAAAACGTTCTTTTTTTTCTTGGGGACGTATAAAACAATCGTGCAGTTATCATTAAATAAGAACTTGCTACTACAAATCTTACGATTTTTACTCTCAATAAATTCTGGAGGCAATTCTTTCTTGTTTTTTCGTACTGTCCCGACGAGAGTAGTGCGACGATTTTCCACAAAATCTTCAGCTAATGGAACTGAGGTAAAATGATTGTCACAAGTAACATTGCAACTAGTATCCAAAATTGGTGCACAAAGTCGATTCATGACATCAATAACATCATTAGATTTTTGGTAAGGTCCAACAGGCTGTACACCACAATAAACTTCTAAGTTAAAGGCGTAGAATGTCTTGGAGTCAGTCAATGCGTAAATTTTTATGCCATATTTTGCTGTTTTATTGGCAATATGCAGGCGGAACGTACAACGGCCTCTAAATGATTCTAACATTTCGTCTACGGTTGTATACGCACCAACCGTATAGTTTTTGTTGCATTGTTAGACAAATTGGTCAGAAAAATCTCTAATGGGGGCTAAATTATCTGTCTTCTAACGATCATCTCAACTAATCGTGTCGTCGAATCTTAGAGCGGTTGAAAGAAAGTAAAATCTTTTTAGTTGCCAGAAAAAAATCTGGTGCAAAGCCGTTTATGGTCTAAAATTCTTTTAAGTTCACATGTGAAGTATCACATAATCTGAGATAATAATGTAATCCGAAAAAAGCGTACAAGTCTTTCATATCAGTTGGAAGAACTTTCAAGGGATTTTTACATGATACCCTCGACTTATTGAGTTCAAGACTCATGTAATGCACGAATTGTGTCACCATGTCATCAGAAAAAAATAGCTCCCAGCAGTAGTTGCATGTTCAGCACATTTTCTGACACTGGGAATCCTCAAGACGATGTTGTATTTAGCAGTCTTTGTGTGTTGAGAAGGAACATTGTAAGTTCACCTAGTACGTTTGTCTCCTTCTAAGATGTTTATCTTAGGATTTAGTTCCGGACCATTATTAACTTCCGCTAAGAAAATTGAAAATTTTCAAAAATCGGGAAGT